>PTEX01000044.1:1679647-1703420 GCA_003342815.1 Eudromia elegans
GCCGCCCGAGGGGGCCGTGCGGCTGGAAGGCGGCTCTGGCCCTGCCTGGAGGGAAGGTGGCTCCCGCGGCGGGGCCGCCGGCGCGTGCCGGGGCGGGGGCGTTGGTGTCTTGCGGTAAGCGGCGGGAGTCCCTGGGCAGGGCCCGCGGCGGCCGCGCTCGGCGTGTCCCTTCGGCACGGTCGTGGAGCGGGAGAAGCTACCGCGGCCCCTCCGTGTCCCTGCCCCGGCGGCCGCGCCTGGAGGCCCGTCCTGAGGGGCCCGTGCGCGGGAGCGAGAGCCGCGTGCCGCGCGGGGCCGCCGGGACGGGCCCCGCTCGTGTCTCCGTGCGCGTGGCGCGCTTGGTGCAGAACGGACCAGCAAACAAAATCCTGCTCCGTTTCCACTCGGAGCTGGACGGGGCGGTAACACCAGAGGTTGGGGGCTAGCGGCTCAGCTCAAAAGAGAACGTGCGGCTGCACGTAATTTTTAAAAAGTATTCAGAGACGTATGGAGGATATATTAAGATTATATATTATATATATGTTATTGTATATTAAGATTTTTGTGAAGGGGCTTAAACCAGGATGCGCATCTGTGCTGTAGCTTAAAGCAGCGCTCCTGCAGCAGCCTTCAGCTCCAAACAGGCTGCTTGGCACTGCTCTCAGTAGTGCCAGGGTGCCTGGTGTATCGGGGCTCCCCTGCACTGAGGTCCCCGCCTTTCCAGAGTATCCCAACTCGTGTGCCCTTGTGCTGGGCACACTCTGGTCTTGCAGGACTTGGAGATTGTTTAGGTTTACTGCCCCTGGGCTAGAAGCAGAAGATGCTTTTTAATCTATCCCCTCATTTTTCAACACTGTGGTTTAGCTCTTCATCATCCAGATCATTAATTTTGTAAAAACTAAACTGGCAATACAGTGGAAAGGTTAAGGTAGGAGGGGAATTCTGAAACATGTTTATGACATTTGCCTTTGCAACAGAGTGATTATTTTCTTAAGTCTTGCCAAAGAATTCTTAAGGTTGGAAGGGACCTCTAGAGGTCATCTAGTCCAACCCCCCTGCACACGCAGGGTCCCCTAGAGCATGTGGCACAGGGTGGTGTCCAGGCGGGTTTTGAAGTTCTCCAGAGAAGGAGACTCCACCACCTCTCTGGGCAGCCTGTTCCAGGGCTCTGTCACCCTCACTGTTACAAAATTTTTCTTTAAGTTCCTGTTGAACTTATGATGCCTTAGTTTGTGGCCATTTCCTCTAGTCCTGTCAGTGGCCACCACTGAGAAAAGGCAGGCCCTAACCTCCTTCCTCCTTCCTTTGGGTTATTTATATACACTAATCAGATCCCTTCTCAGCCTTCTCTTCTTCAGACTGAACAGGCCCAACTCTCTCAGCCTTTGCTCATAGGGCAGATGTTCCAGGCCACTGATCATCCTCACAGCCCTGCGCTGAACTCTCTTCAGCAGCACATCCCTCTTGTACTGGGAAGCCCAGAACTGCAGCCAGTACTCCACGTGTTGTCTCAGCAGGGAGAAGGGCAGGATTCCGTCCCTCTAACCCCTGGAAATGCTCTTCTTAATGAAGGTCCCATTGTCCTTGGCCATGAGCGGACTCTGCTGCCTCATGGTCAGCATGTCATTCACTATGGTGACAAGTCATGGGTCCTTCTCTGCAGAGCTGCTATGTAGAAGGTCACTCCCCAGCCTGTACTGGTATCTGGGGTTATTCCTGCCCGGGTGCAGGACCCTGCACTTGCCCTTGTTGAATTTCATAAGGTTTCTCACTGCCCAGTTGTCCTGTTTTTATCAGACCTTTCAGAACTCTAGTGGTGTAATGCATATCTTGGAGCTGAAACGTAAGGGGGGAATGCACTTCTGTATGTAATCTTAGTGCTTTGTTAGAGGACACATTTTTGCCTAGACAACCTAGTAGCTCTTTCCTGAGCAGTCGAGCACCTCCTGTTTCCTACAACTGGTGCTCAACAGGTGAACAAGCACATGGCTGTATGGATACGCCCCACGTTCCATCAGTGGAGCTGGGCATTTGTTCATGCAAACCCCCAGGCTGCAACCAAAGGTCCTGAGAGGGAGATCCCAAAAAGACCTGCTCAAAATTGCAGTACTGTGTGGACTGTGATAGCAGTTCAAGTACTTCTTGCACATTGAAAGTCTGTTTTCCAAGTCTGTGAATGTACTTGCTTTTTGTGGTCACAAGCTGTGTATGTCTATTGGGTGGTATCTTAGTCTTTTGGGCTTGTTATTTTATGATTCTGTTTATTGGCAGTCACAGCAGTTCTTCTGTACAACTGCAAGCAAAAATGTAACAAGATGATAGTGCTTTATTTAGATGCCATCTGTGATAGTGCTATTTCAGCACTAATTGAAGGGAAGAATAATCACAAAACAGGTAAAATAGTATTTGAAAAACTTTCTTGTGCGCTTGTGTGTACTTTTTTCTTTTTTTCTTAATGTATGTATAGTGATCCTAGTCTACTTAGTACACATTGAACCTTGCTGGGACGTTTACCAGAAACAATAATAATGAAAAGAATTAGTGTCCTTACTCTGAGCCCCGAGGAAGTAAAAGCCTATTGTTAATAGTAGCAATAAAAAGATAATGTATCTTTTTTCTTTTTTTCGAGAAATTCCAGTAGAATTTGCTGCAAGGACTTGCTGTTACACACACTGATTTAAGCTTATGTGTAATAACTTCATTGAGGAAGTGCTACCGGTGTATAGAAGGTGCATTACAAGAGTGGTTTCCTTTCTGGGGAGCGGAGGGGAGCTCGTGAAGACGAGCATGTGTGAACTTTTTGTACAGCTTTTCTGAGGCAGGCCAAGCAGGCAGCAGGAGCTAAGCCCTCCTGGGGCCTGCGTGTTTATTTGTCTGTCTCCTGGTCTGTAAACTCTGTCATTGCTTCAGCCGCCTGAACACGAGGAGAGCTCTGTTCCTCGGGGCGCACTCGCTGGCTGGCAGGGCTGGGCTGGCAGAGCCCGCCTGGTGAAGCCTCCAGAGCTGCTGCCCTTCCTAAATGCAGTGAAGGTGGTGGGATGTTAAACGTCTGCGTGAGCTCAGGTGGGGTGTGGGTCTGAGGCGCTACTCTCCTGGGCCGCAGCCCAGAGCAGCCCGCTATTTTAGTGTTGTGTCTGATTGCCTTTTAACAGCACCCGTTTGGTACAAATCCAGACCAGGATTGACGCTGATGACCCTTGGCTCAGAAAAGTGGCCTGAAACTGCCGTCCCGCTAGATAACCACTCTGGAATTAGAGGGATTTGTTTTTCTTGGAAACCTGAAAAAAGACTCTGGAACACACTTTCAAAAGATGGATTTTTGTTTTCTCATAATTTGATCCTTTTTAAGCTTCAAGTTGCGCTTTTAGTGTTTGAACAGTGTGTGGCAGGCACGTGGATCGTGAAGGAACTCTGGTTCATTGTTTGTCACCTGAGAGCACTGTGTCGTGGACTCTGCACTGAGGAGTCCCCAGGCTGAAGTGCTGTGTGTATGACACCTTCAGCTAAATTCCACTTCTTTGATCAGTGGTAGTAAATATCTCTGCATTTATACTAGCAGTCTGTTTTAGAATGGGGCACAGGATACAAACTTCAGTTGGAGCGCTGCCTTTCTGAGGTACTTAATGTTTAACCGTTTGAAGTGTCCTCTAGCTAACTGGGTTAGTTTTTGCTCTTGATAATAGATATTTATATATAGCACCTGGCAAGGGATTTCTGAATGTACTTTATAGGTAACTTTATTGTAGCTGCTACAGAATTTGTATATTGTGAATATCGTCCCTATAGTATTTCTCAGAAACATACATATAGTGCAGAATATAATCTTCATCCAGATATAAAAATCTTCCTCAGTATGTGTGTCTGTACTCGCTGATATTTGTGAAGGAACTCATGTACAAAGTGGCGTTGCTGACAAAGGAGACTGAATGGGACAAACAAACTGGGACTGGTTGGGTTCATTATCTTCTGTGAACAAGCAAGCAAGATTTGATTAATGCTCTTGAACCAGCACTATGCCATATGTAGTGTGTAACTTGTCTAAGAATTGTCTTCCATCCTCAGCCTTTTGAAAGTGATTGTGACCGTACAGCTAGGTGCGCTTGCTCCCATGGCTTTGGAAAAGACTAATAAGAATAAGAATAATTCTTATCAGGCTAAAACCTAGCAGCACACATGTGGAGTAAAACAAAAGTCTTTCAGCAGCGTCTGATTTTTAATCTCAAAAGTATTTCCTTTGGCATGCATTTGCTTCCTGTCTGCTATGTAACAATCTCCTGAAGGGGAGTGTCTCTAGATCTTTAGTACTTTAGTTGAACACATACTGAGATTAATATGTGGGATTCTTCCCCACGCCACAGACCATGTCACATTTGCTAAGATTACTGTCAGTGGGAGCATTAATTATTATTATATAGTCTAGGTTGCTTCTATATGAGCAGCTACTCATATTTCAGTGAGCAGTGCATGTTGCTTAGCATTGATTTTTGTGTGGGTTTGCTGAGATCAACCAAGTGGTTGGTTTTCTGTTTGTGATATTCTCTGTTGAATGCTCAATTTATAGTTTATTCTCTGATCTTGCTTCTATTTGCTTTTATTCCTCCCTTTTCCTACCTTTACTTTCCAACTTTAGAGTTCTTTGTCCTCAAAATCCAAGCATGCTCTCCCTCACAATAGTGAGGGAGAGACTTATCTTTCCACCTACCTTCTCCATGTTATTCACTTATCCTCTGGGCACAGATATTGACTGAGGGAGTTCCATATTGACCATCCCTTGTGGCACATTTCTGTGTCTGTGCAAACCTGCTCTTCCTGAAGTCTCCGTTGCTTTTCTGTTAACCAGGGCTGCCATGACACTCAGCAGGTGAGTGGGATTTCCTGGGAAGGTGGAAATCGTTTTATTTGAACTGGAAGGAAACCTAAACTAGTGTTGAATGCACCATATCGTGATTTTGATGATCATTTTATTTTTGCACACTTTTCCTATGCAGAGTTCTGCACTGTTTGAGTTTGCTTCTTGGGTGCAGCTCTTATCAAGCTGATGAAATTTATAAATCAAGAGTTTTATGTTTGTAGGTTATTGTTTTTCCTAGTTGTGCCTGCTGAACAATATAACAAAGAAACATTGCACCTTTACATAGTTACTCTTGCCCTGTGGCTTAATAAAACCTTGTTCAGATGAAAGTTTGTGGCATTTTGTCTAGTAATAGACAGAAGTAACATCTATGAACATCAGTGCTCTGAAAATCTGCCCTGTGCTTTCCATGTGTCTGCAGTCTTGGAGCAGAATGAGTTTGGGAGGGGGCGTCATGAAGCTCCCGCTCTCCATGACCCATTCCTCAGTGGAGGAGTCTCCACACGCAGCAGTCCCATCGTTGCAGAACAGGGCTCAGCACTACACTTCGAGCTTCTGTGAATTGCTAAATTACCTGAAAAGTAACTCCATGATACAAACTGCTTACACGGTTTTTGTGGGCAGAGATATAATCTTCCATGATAATGGCTAGTGTAATTAGGAAAAGCAGATGAGCTCTCATGCCACCTTCATGCTTTTCCTGCCTACCAGCAAACCTCAGAGATAAATGCAAACTGAGATCACTTTATATTTATATTATACATTATAATATCAATTTATAATGCATATTATATATCCATTGAACCACTGGAGCGATAAAACAGTTGCTGCATGTAGAGATTAAGTGGTGGAAGAAATAACAAGTGCCATCTCTTAGGAAAAGAACGACAGGTAATTTTTGGCCTGTGAAACGTGGAAGTATAATGGGATGACACTTTAAAACTTGTATCACTCCTGGCTCTTAGTCCTGAGTAGACTTTTGAATTTCAGCTTCTCAGGTCCTGCTGAAGGGTATCCTGTAGGCCTTTCTTGAGGACCAGGAGTAAGAGATCAGAGAGGAAATAACTGGTTTGTGGGAGATATCACTTGATCAGCTTGGTCATTCAAAGCAAGCTTATAAGTACACATGAGAAGAGTGAGCTGACAGTATGTGTATATGATTGTTTCTGTAAGTGATCAAGGCCAACTTGCGTTGTCATTGTGGTATAGAATGTTGATATGTTAATAGTAGTACTACTGATGGCTAAAAGATGATTAGTTTGATATAGTTCGTGACGAAAGCAATCCTTTAATGAGGAAACTTTGTTTGCTGCAAGAGTTCTTGTGTTTTTTAGGCTCAGTGTTGTAGTGCAGTGAAGGAATATGTTAAAAAAACGTTTCCAGGTGGAAGAATATGTATTAGGTTGAATAGCTTTTCATGGATCTCTGTGGAGAGGCAATATGGTAGCATCTTTTGCTTGCTCAGTATTTGCACATGCTTCTAAACACTGTTTTCTTCTGAAGAATGATCATTTTTCCTATGGAGGTGTCCCTGCTTGAGCAGGGAGGTTGGGCTAGATGATCTATAGAGTCCCTTCCAACCTTAAATATTCTGTGGTTTTGTGTTAGGAAAATACTTGCATAGGTTTAAATGCATTTTCTGATGTAATTTAGTGATAAGTAGCATAGAAGAGCTTAGTTTCTTAAAGTTACTTAAGAGCTATCTTGAATAGCATTTCATAAACAAGTATTGAAATTACCTAGTGGGCAATGGGGTACAGGAGAAAGAATGAGGAGGGAGAAAGCAAAATGTTGTGCAGTTACAACTGCTGGCCTTTTAGTTGTATATTCGCAAAGAAGCCAAGCTAAACTTCTAAGGACAGTTTTAATCTTCTGTGTGTTTTGATTTTTCTACTCTTTTGTTAAGTACAGCCTTATATAAATACAATTATGTAAATAATAGTACACTACAGTAAAATTTTGTAAGGCTTATTATATCAAGTATTTCACATCTAAGGCACAGTGTAGCATCAGTGTGCTTTGACACCTCTTCTATCAACTTGACACCTTTTTTTCTTGTGGTTGAGAATTTGATGATTGTGTTCCTTTCTTCCAATAACTGAAATACCACTTTTGTACATATTAGAAAATAACTAAACCACAGTGCCATTTGCAGTGACGTGTATTGCATGTCTGAAAACTTGGTGGTTAATAGCATATCTCAGCCTCTATATGTTACTTGCTATGAGGTGCTCTCTTTGTGGTCTTGAGGACCAGACGTGAACTTTCCCTCCTTAATTTATCACAGAGCAAAGTTGGAGCACTTCCTTTGTGAACAGTGGAGTTGTTGAGCAGGTCAAATAGGAGTTAACTTCCAGTACTTCACAAAAGTTGTATTTAGAGAGTATTAAGGATGCCAAACTAGACATTGAGAAATGAAGTGATAGCTAAAATTGAGTGACTTTCACTTTCTGCTTATTTTGTAAACGATGACAGCCTTTAATAGTTACAGTTTGCAGAATTGTCCTTCCCTTGCTGCTGAGCTTCCCCTCAACACAGCTGGTGCTCAGCACAGAAATGTCGTCTTTATGAGGAAACGCTATTCTGTTTTATTCCTGTATCATTTACTATCCTCACTGTTGATGTTTTTACTAAACGCACTTCAAGTACTCTCCTGTATGTAGATCTATATGGTATTTTCACAGTTTGTATTCTTTATGAATGTAAGTAGTTTATTATAACAGCCTGTTAGGAAATACCTCAGGAGATGTGAAAATGTCATTGACCAAAATTCATGGTGAATCCAGACATTTCCCAGTTGAAATGGACTCTGGCAAGGCTGAGTCAAGAGGCAGCAGGGCTTTCCTGGAGCAGGCCCAGGATTCTGTTGCTTTGGTTCTCCTGCTTCTCAGCAGGTTCCCAAAGAGCAAGGTAGGTCTGGAGGAGCTGAGCTACTCTAACTTCACTGAATTCATGTTACCTGTCCTGCTCTAATACCAAAAGAGCCCCGTGAGCATCACAGCTGGTGAACCAGGTAGGGGGGATGAGGGACCTTCTTTCAATGAGTATGGCTTTTCTGAGGTTTTGGGTTGCAGATAGGATGAAAAAGACAAAAGATGAGAAAATCAGCCTGTAAGGCTCTATTTTGTTCACACTTTTAGCAAATTGGTTCTTCTTTGGGAGAAATATTTGGAATTTGTTATGGATATTTTTTCTAGTCATTTCTAGCAGGTTGCCTTCTCCAGATAATTCAGAAGAGTACTTGGCTTTTCTATTGCTTGACTAAGTAAGATTATTCTGTTTCTTTATAGTGCCTTCGCCAACACAAATTACAATAACAGCTGAAAATTTTAAGACTGTCTTGCACTGGCAATACCCAGCTATTTCTAAAACTGCTCACTTTACAGTAGAAATCAAACCTTACAAGTAAGTTCCTTTTTTTCATTATTTCCTGTATCTCATATTTTCCAGAAGCATATAAAACAAATTGGTCTACAATAAATGATTTTCTTTCTATTTTGTGAAGTCATGTAGTGTTAAATTAAGTGTAAATTTCTAAGTGTAAATTAAGGCAAAATTTGTCAGATGTTATGTCATAGGCAATATACCTCACAATAAGTTGCAACTGTATTAACTAGTACTTGATCTGTTTTACAGCCATGGCGCTTATAAGACCGTCTTGACTTGTGTGAACATCTCGGCTCTTTTTTGTGATCTCTCAGGGGAAGTAGAAGACCCCTTTTCCTCCCATTGGCTTCGAATTAAAGCTGTTGTTGAGTCAGAACAATCTGAGTACGCAGAATCAAGCGAGTTTGTTTTGCAACAGCATGGTAAGTTCCATATTCCAAATCTTGTGGATTTTTTCCCCCAGTATTTTAAAAAAATGAATAGAATTATTTCTTGTGCATTAGTATATCGTGTTTGGGAATATCATAAGCTCAGGAGTCCAGACTGAAATGAAGCATGACTGTTGTTCAGTAGGAATTTCTTAGTTATGCCTCTGTAGGGACTTTTTTTTTGGTCCTCCCACTGTGGCATTTGAATGTTTTTTTCAGAACTTTGAAAGCAGGGAAATGGTGCTAGTGATGTTCTCTGTGCATCTTTCCTGTATTCCTGCCTGCTGCCAAGCATGGTAGTAAACTGCTGCTGGGAGCTCTGATCCTGTAGAAGTTGTACTCAAGCGGTCAGTGAGATTGTCAGTGGTTGGGCACTGTAGCCGCACTTACCGAATGGTGTCTTGACCACTGCACTTTACTGATAGCTATGGGTGTTGCCTAGAGACTACAGAAGTATCTGTAATATCTGTATCATTAAATGACAGTTCTTCCTCCTTCGTTTAAGTGTTTTGGGCAGTTTTGATAGGAATACCACGCTTTAACATTAATGCTATAGAAGTTGTATGTTTAGTCTCCAAACCAAACTTTCGAAAACTGATGCGAGCCCCAGCAGTATGTGGGGAGCACCAAGTGAGAAGCCTCACAAGTGTGAGGAGGGACTAAGAGATTTCTGTATAGCTTGACAGTGTGACAAGTACTGTCAAGCAGGATGTTACCCACAAGGCTATCTCTGAGCGATCACAGCTTGGGCTGTGCTATAGGGAGAGCTGGATTTCTGCCTTTCCGGAGTTGTGGGACTAGAGAGTGCCTGCTAATTTGCCTGTCTGGTTCCCCCTCTTCTCCTTGTGCTTCCCTCGCTCAGCACACTTATGACTTGGAAGCAGTGGTATGTTTCAGCCATTTGTGGAAGCCGTGGAAATAATACTCAGTTCCACAGTTTGCAGGAAATGAGCCTTTCTTCTATATGTCGCTGCCAAAGTAATGTTTCCCTGGAGCATGAGACACATGTTCAGTCAGATCATTAGACAACAACAATTCACAAAGACTGTTGCACAGGAAATCATGCTTCCTAACTTCCTTCCTATTGTTCAAGACACTATTTTTTTTAGATTTTCAATTGGCCTTTTTCATTTTGGTACTGTGTCATTTTTAGTTCAGCATGGTTTATGTGTGGGACTTAGCAGTATTTTGAGGTCAGTTTTTTTTTCTCTCTCGTTTGTGAACTGAATTGTTGTGGACTTATGTATGAAGGAAAGTTGTGGGTTTTTTAACAATAAAATTCTCTGGACAACATATTATTTCTGTTTTAGAAGCAGATTCCTACTTGTATCTATATGCTTTCATTACTTCTCAGTACTACAGCCATATGTTATTAACAGTGTTGTAATAGACATTATTCTTCTCAAATCTCTAATTTGTGGAATTTAACTATAAATAGCAAGTTTTATTTATTGCACAGTTTATTTATTGCACAAGTTTATAGTATGTCTCAATACTCTGTCAAAACCTTTGGCCTAATGGAAACAACGTGTACAATGTGTTTCAGTAAAAATAGGACCACCTATATTGCATCTCTCAAGGCACAATGACAAAATCATCGTTGATATTTACCATCCTCCATTTCCATCTGAGGAGCTTTGTCCTTGGATCAGAGATGTTTATTCAGATGTCTCATACACAGTGACCTTTGAGGACAGTAAAAATGAGGTATGGTTCAAAGTGAAAACTTCAAATTAAAATATTTGTTTTAAATACATAGGCAGGGAGTTTGCCCCTTTAATAGTAGTTTTTTTCTAATCTGCAATAGCACATAAAGCTAGCAGTTATCAGAAGAACAGTTAACATAAAACTACAGGTGTAGACTCAATCCCTAAAATTTCAAGTGAGTCATGGTGAGAGATGTGACATTCAGGTCTAGATGTTAACTGCCCAAATGCATATCTAATAACAAAACTTAAAGATCTTTAGATGAGCTGTGTGCAAAAGTTAGGATTACTTATTTACATGCTATTGTTTGTGCACACGTGCTAAAACATTGGTAACTATTTGTGCCCCTTTCATTCTAGGTAGACCTATTCTAGCAGATTAGCTTTCAAGATACTGGTCCCTCTTCATTTGTATAACAATCATGGAGGTTGAACTTGAGAACTCATAGCAGATATGCTTGTTTATAGAGTTAATTTTACATATATTACCCAGGTACTGTCTTTTTATTGAATTAGGAATTTAATTTAGTGATTTAAGAATGTATATACACAGTATCAACAGTATATTTTGGATATATTTGAAAATTTTAGCTGTAAACATTATGGTTTGGTCCAACGTATGTCATTAAGATATCAAGTAAAATTCTCTTTTGGAAATAGCTAGTAGAAAAAATTCACAACTTTTGCAAGGAGCATATACGTCTTATCAAATTGTGTTATGTTTTTGAAGTGTTGGAAGGTACTGTGATTTTTGTCTTGTTGTGTTTAGTCAAATGATGTAATATATTTTTATATTACATAATGTATACAAAATATATTATGTATTATGTAAAATATATATATTATGTAATATATTTTTTTTATAGAGTAAAGCGGAGTTTGTTGCAGACGATTGTGATTTTAAAAAATGTAGCCTAGACATCCCAGTTACTTCTGAAGGTTCTGTTTATTGTGTTTCGGCGAAAGCAAGTTTCTATAATCACCTGATACTTGGCGCCTGGTCGGAAGAAAGCTGCATTCCTGTTCCCCTTGAGCAGACTTTGAGTAAGAGAATTCTAAAAATTTAGTAAGAATATAACTGAAGAGATATGATACAGAGTTTGACCAGGGATTCATTTTAGTTAAATGTTCTAACTCTGTCATAGCTGTAGGCTGGCTTATCCCCTAGGAGAGTATCAAAGAAGGGAAAATTCTTGCCAAATATGCTTTCCTAGTTCTAAAGACTTTAAAAATAATACATTATTTTCATGCAACCCTATTCTGGGCTGGAGAGGAAGCTTCATTTTCCTGTTTTCCTGCTTTCTTGGAATTCTAGAATTTGTTTTGACTTTACATGATCATTGGTGTTATTAGCAAGTGAAAAACAGATAATTCAGTGAGTTACAAGGTTTTCAGAAGCAGAACATCCATCTTGTAACAAATTGTTTTTTGCTGAATCATATTTCAAAAAAAAATGCAAGTAGACTTTCAGGAGTTTGAAGTAGCTTTCATGAGTAGTAGTAAATTTTTAGGTAAATAAGTTATTTTGTTTAAGATAATTCCTTAAGATTACAAAGGTAGCTAATGACCCAGCTTAGTATCTCTGAAAATCTCTTTCAGACCTCTTAGTGTCACTTAATGCAGAACATAATTTCCTTAAAGATTAAAGAGATGAAATTGGTAACTTTGAATGTTTTCATTCTTTATAGACAGGAGGAGCAGTATGCTTGGGAGAATTAACTGTACAGTGTTTTGAACAATTTCATTGGACATAGATTATATGCGGTAATTCTTAGGTCAGTTAATATACTATCACATGGACAAAATTTTTTTTAAATAGTCAGACTCGACATCTCTAAGGAATGAAAACTCTTTTATAAAATTCCTTTATAAAAACACTATTGTGTTCATAACTTGAAAATCAGTATAATGTGTCAGTATAATTTTCATATAGTGTTTTATAAAGCAAGTTCCTGAGAAAGATGATAAATTGATAGTTACGTATTGCAGCTAACAGTTCTGAGCTGTTTTAATTTGTAAAGTTATTCTAAATGACACAATGGTTTATTTTCCAAACTTGACATTTTTTTCTCTAACTTCCTAGATTCAAAAAATGTTGTAATTGTGGTTGGTATTATCCTGATCTTTGGTCTATTTTTGAGTATGCTTTATGGCTACAAGAAATTAAAGAAGAAGAACATAAAGCTACCTAAGTCTTTGGTAAGTTCAGACTTCTCTGTGTATGTTGTTATTAATAATTACGTTCCAGGTGGACAAAGCTGCTGAGATAAATTTTAACTGTCTCACTGTTTACTATGCTCTTGCAGATGTTTAGAATTTATGCCATCTAAGATTGTCACAGTGTCTGCAATCTATTTATTTTAGGATTAGAATTCCATCTCTTTTTAATTGAAGCAACATTACTTGGCCCATTTGGAAATGTAGTTCCTTAGTGCATACGGATGCATTTGTTTCATTTTAGTGACAGCAAGATGCGTGAACTGTCTTCATAATGCTAATCATGTAACGTTATTACAGTAATGTGTGGGGTAAGAAAGAAAGAAAGTAGTTGTGTAGGGAGAGGGAAGAACTCGGGGGAATGTGGTGGTGATGCAGGGCAGTCACAGGGAAGAGGAGTCAGCAGCTGCTTAGCCTTGGCTCTAGGGAGCTTTTTAGTCTATCGGAAGCAGCGTTCTTGTCTAACACCATCCAAGCATGACTGAATGAAAAGTGAGACAGTGGTGACTTCTTTCAGCTTCTTTTTCACACCAATGTGTGATTGTCTGAACACATACTGTTGAATTCTTTGTACACACACAATTTTTGTGAGGGCAATGGTTGTAATAAAATTAAATTGATATCACAAACCTTTAGTAATCTGCACAAAAATAAAAGCTTTTGTTATGTTTCTTTTCCATTTCAGGTCAGTGTGATAAGAAACCTAAACACAAACAGATTTCTAGAAACAAAGCCAGAGACGAACTCTGTGGTAAGTCTCATGCCAGATGAGCCAGCGTTGCCAGCTGATGAAGAAGTGCACCCGCTAAAGGTAGAGCAAAAAGAAGGAATTACTAATCCTGAGAATTCCAGGGAAGGAACAGCTTCTATTCTCTTGCCAGAGGAAGGAGGCAACTCAGGAGAGGTTTTTGTGAAGGAAAGCACAGGGGAGATATCCTCTGATGATGAACAAAATCGTAAAGGGAGAGAGAGTTATTTCCCTTCTGGCAGTAAGCAGACAGAGGTATGCAGTAACTGTTCAGATGCAGAAGTTTCTACCGCAGAAGTACAACAAACAGTCCCTCCAAGCAGCGTGCCCAAGTTTTCGGGCTATGACAAGCCTCATGTACCGTTAGATATGTTGATAGATGTTGGTGAAGAACGGCCTGTGGTTGCATACAGACCCACCGAGCAACCAGGATAGCTGCCATACTGAACCAGAAGTCATGAAGAACAGCATTACTGAAGAACCTGGATAGTATTGATCATATTTTCAACATCTAGAAGTTCTAAAATATCCTGATCCAAGCAGAAGAACCATCCTAAGGAAGAACAACTTACTAGGATGAGTTTCTGAAATGCAACTGAGAGTAGTGCCTGAGAGCAACATAAAAAGGGGAAAAAAAGCTGCATAACCTGTCAATTCCAGAAGTGTTTGTGTATATGGCATAGAATAAGAGAGGAAGTAGTAAGCTAATTCCTATGGAAAACATATTTGCTGAACAAATATAAATCAGTTGCTTTATCATTGTTTCATTTTGTCTCAAATACTTTCCAAAATTAATTCTGTGAACTGAATATTTAAGTCCTTCAATTGTTTATTATGGAGGTATGCAAGAAATATTAGGCATTTTTTACCTTTATTGAAGGTGTTCTGTTGTTTCTCTCTTTTTTCTTAAATGCGTAAAGAATATTTTCCTATTAAAAGCAATTCTACCATTAAAGAAATTCTATTACATTTTTAAGAGTATACTTGTAACTTTTCTATGTACCACAAAGGAGTTTAAGAACTTGGTTGATGACTGAGAACCAACAATTTGCCATGTCCTGTAATCAGGAGGGTGTGCTGGAGGATTGCTGCTTTCTACATTTCAGTTAGTGAATATTAGACTATTTCCTTCAAAACACAAATTTGGTGACTATAAGAAAGACTATGCAAAAAAAGTATTAACTGTGTTTAGCTGCATCAGTTTGCCTAGGTAAGTTGTGTAACCAAGCTACATTCTTGAAAACTCTCATCTTAGCAGTCTGGTCCTCATTGAAAGAAGTTTGTTTAATGTCAGTTTACACAAATTCTTTAAAAAATATTTTCTAAAATTCAAAAGCCTGTTTTCCTCCAGAATGTTTCTGTTCTTCTGCAGAACAGTACGAGTCTTTTGGAGGTTTGGGGGTATTTTTGATAGAAATCAACAGGAGCCCTGCTAAGCTGTTTCCTAGCAGATTAAGTTTTTCAGTTCTTGTAACTGAAGTCAGAAACTCCACCAAGCTATCTCCCTCTGAAATACATCTTAAAATGGTAGTATAATAATTTGCCACTACTGTGTTAGTCATCTGACAGCACTCTGAATTTGGAAGTATAAGATTATAATTTTGAAAGCCAAAGAATGAGAAATTTTTTTTCTTTAAAATATCATCTAGTTCTTATATTTTTTTTTCTACTTTAGACAAGACTTTATGGCTTTTTTTTTTAATGGTAACAGTAGGCTAGACTTTAATGAAGCCTATTTCAGGGAAAAGGGATGTTTTTTGCAGATGCAAGATGATGTGTCTCCACCTTTTTTTTTCTGTTTTAAAATATGTTCTTAGTGGGTTTGTCGTGTTTGAAAAGCTTTTAACATGCATATTATATCAAATGTCTTTGAAGGGAAACAGATGCTGTAAGTACTTCATCCTCACATATCTCACTGGTAGGAATACATGTAAAATGAAGTTAGTTTTTAGAGGAACCACTGCCATTATCAGACATTAACACAGCAGTACGTGCACAGTACCTGAAGGGTTCAAGAAAATGGTTCTTTCCCTCTGTACTCACAGGGCTATAATAATTCTCCTAGCAGCATTTTCATAATTCATGGGGAAAAAAAACCCCAAGGCCAGTAGGCAAATGTTGTAGTAGAAATGTTATAACAGAAAGCAGAGTTAAAAGGATTTCAGTATGTGCTTAACTGACTTTGATGTATTTTTGAATTAGGTGTAAGTCTAATGGGGCCATCTGACTTGTTCTGTGTCCTATCCTGTATTGAGCTCCCAGCAGCCGGTGTAGCCCGGGGACCTGATGGTGCACGTGTGGGTGTCCGTCCCCACAGGGGAAGGGGCAGGAGGGCTCTCTTGTGAGAAGGCTGTCAAAATCCAAATGGACTTGGAGTGTGGAACAGCCCTGACCTGCGCTCTCGGCCGTCCCTCCTGCTAAGGAGGAGGGCAGGTGCTTCATACAGTTTGAAGCTCTTGTCCTTTCTTTCAGGTTTTGTAGCTTTGCTAATAAATAAGGTAAAAGAGAGGAAAATGGAATAATTTCCAATACCTTGGAAATTTATAAATGTCAGATAAGTGCTAAAGTTAGACTTGGCTTAACAAGGAGAATTAGGGTACTAGAAACTGGTTTTGGTTGGGTTTTTGTTTGTTTTCTTGAAAGTTTCTAATTGTACATTAATGGGATGAGTAACAGTTTTCATTGCTGCTACTGGGAGTAATTCTTCTGGCAACCAGCATCTTATCTTCTGTTTTGTCAGCTGCATCTGAAAAATGTTGCTGTTTGCTGAAGAATATCAGGGATTAGCCGTAGTAACCGCTCCGTTCTGTGCCTCCAGACTGTTCTGTCAGGCTCAAGTAGATGCTTAGAAATGCTAGACTTACAGTGTTAGTTAACTCACTTTGCATCTCTAATGCTTAGCGCTGTTCTCTGTGCCAACTATTCAATAAATTCACCCTATTAGACTTGTGTGACTGGGCAAGCTCACAAAGTGGTTTCTTTGTGGATAGTTCTATACTTTTTTGGTGCCTTTCTAGAAAAGAAGCAATACCTTTTGCCTGGTTGAGGGCAGAGGTAGGTTTTAAAGCCAAGTGACTTTCTCTGATTCCCTTTCCAGTCCTGCATTGTGCATTGCTCTGCCCTGGATCTTTCAAGGCGTCTGGAGCCCTGTGGGTGGAAGGGAGCAGTTAGGTGCTAGGATGGAGTTAAGGGTAGGTATTGTCCGGGTTGACCAGCAGTAACACACAAATAATGCACTCGTGAAGAGCTCCCTGCAGGAGGGTGGTTCCGTGTTGCGGAAGGGCCCTGTTACTCTGTGCTTAGGTATTTCATACTAGGCAAGGTGCACAAACGTATCTAACCTCTTCTGGTAACTGTCCCAAGAATAACTGAAATGACAGAATCCCCCACGCATTAGAGCAGAGCGGTGTCGCCTCCGTGCCGTGTCGTTAACCCTGGAAGTCGGCGGGAGAGGAGCAGTTCGAGCCAAGCCGGGGGTACGTCCAGAGGTCCCGGTTCTCGGGCAGCCCCCAGGTTTGATGACTGTGAGCAAGGGGCGTAAACAGCAGGTTGTTCTGTTTGTCAGCTGTGGCTGGTGCGACGCGTGAGGCACGGGGAGACCAAAGGGAGGTCCCCTGCACCGGGCCGAGCCCCGTCTCCCGCAGCCTCCTCTCCAGCAGCTCCCTGGTGTTCAGGGAGCGCCTGGGAGCGTCCCGCCAAGAAGGCGCCTGCCGGGTTTGCTCTCAAGTTTGTGACTCAATTGCTTGTAAATAGTGTAAATTTCATGTTTTTATATGGAACTAAGAGAAAAACCTCAAAAGCAATTGCGCTGTCCTTTTTGTTGTTTTTAGCTTTTGTACTGAAGAATAAATCTTCATTTTGAAGCTCAGTTGTTTATTTGACTTTTGCGTGTGGTGTACGTGTGAGCTTTACTTAAAAATGAGCAGAAAATGTTGTTTGTGATACCCATGAAATGATACAGAGCCGGGTGCTCTGCTTCACTTACCTGTATGAGCGTGTGGGAGAATGAGTTTGGAAGGATGCTCTTTCTTTTCAAAATCTTTTCAAAAATAAATGATTAATAAAAATAAACAAATGTTTTAGACCATATTTGTCCTCGATTACTCAAGTCTTGCCTTTTTGTTTTGTCCGCCTTTCACTGTCAAAGGAAAATTGGAGAAACTGGGCCTTTTTTGAGGTGCAAATAGTACCTTCCCCACCCCCAACACCTATTTGAATCCAAGTTGGAACAACCTGGGTGATTAATTACTGAGAATGATTTCCACTTTATGAACTGCTTCCAGACTGAACAGCAAGATTAGCAGCTTTATTTAGGATTTTCCATATTTTTTCTATAAGAATATATAGAGCAAAGATTTTGGGCAAATATTACAGAGTAATCTATTTATTTAACCAGAGGAAAAATGAATAGATAGTCACAGTGCAGTCAAGTGCAAACTCAGATCAGTGAAAACCCTTTATGCAGAGCGGGGAGGATGCTGTACTGGAAAGTGCTGGGACTGGTTCCTGAGCAGCGTCCGAAGACTGCGCCAACATCCTGTCCACATGACGTAAGTTAAAAAAACAGTAAAAAAAATAAAAAGTAGAAGTCATTAAATAGATAGTAAAAAAAACCAAAGGCAGCCAGAACGCCGCCGGGCTCCGTCCGCGTGCGGCCAGCGGAGCAGCGCGTGGCGCAGGCCTCGCTGCAGGCGCAGCCCTGCCCGCTGCTCCTGCCCCACGGCAGCGACGCGTCGCCCGCGAGGGGCCGGCAGAGCGCAAGCCCTGGCCCCGTCCTGCCCCGCTGGCTGCGCTTCAGGTGCTGCTGCTGCCCACGGGCCGAGCGGGATGCGCGCGTGTCCCACCAGGTGCTGAGCCCCCTTCTTTGCCGAGCGTGAGCAGCGCTCGTGTTGGGCTTACCCGGGTTTATTTACTGGCCAAGCGAGTACCCGGCATCTTTCCTACGCTACTGGCATCAGCTAGGGAAGGTTAATCCCGCGTGTCTCTCATCCAGAGGATTTTGATCTGCAGATGATTCAGTAAGGGAGCCAAAACTTAAAGGAAAACAAGTGTTCTCTGGGTACACTAGCTGTCCCAATCCTTAGCAGCGGAGAAAAAATCCTATAGCTTTTCAAATGGGAACAGACTAACAGCTTTAAAGAAACTCATCATTTAAACAAAACCCTTCGGACCATTCTTGGTGTTGGGTCTTACCCACGGTTCCTGACGAGCGCTCCTGTTGGTTGCTGGTGCCTTGGGTGACTCGGTGTTCCCTACGGCAGCACGTTGCCGAGAGCCGCTCACCCGGCGCTGCTCCCACCCGAGGGCGGGAAGGAGCGGGGTGTGCGCGCGGCGCAGGGAAAGTCAGACGCGCCTCCCCTGCGGCCTCTGTGCAGCAGCTGCTGCGGTGCGAGGTCGCGTCACCTTCACTGAACACCAAACAAGAAAGAAAGACAGGAAAAAAAGTGATAGTTTCCGTTGCTCAATTTTTTTTTTCCTTTTAAGTAGTGAGTCATGGTCACAGTCAGCGCTGGGATGGGAAAGGGCTGGCTCGTGTGATGTACTGGAGGAAGCTGGGTGTGCTCTGCCAGGAGAGGGGGGGCTGGGGCTGGGCCGGGGTGGGGGGCAGATCTGTTGTGGTTGTGATCTACACAGAGGGGGAGGAAGGGGGCAGAGACAAGCCGGAGGCAGCCTGCGCTGCAAGGTGAATAACCCAGAGACAGCAGGAAAGAGCTCAGTGGCAGCAGGGGAATCCCAGGGAGACGTGAGTGAAAACCGCCTTGAAACTAACGTGGTCAAGAGGGATAGCACTGCAGTTAGGCCTGCCTTAGGCTGGACCAGAGCCCTCGCCCAGCATAATTATATTGTGAATCTGTGCTGGTTGTTTAGAAGGGTAAAAACCAGAAAACTGCTGCTACGATCAAGAATACCATCTGGGACCAAAACATCCTGAACTGCTCCTTTTATATTGTCATTCAACCCTGGTCAAACACTGAGCATGGGAAAGCCCCAGAGAACCTGCCCTGGCAGCTCCTGGAAGCAGGCTCTGTGAATCCCGCGTGTGGAGTGTCCTCTTTTCCCGCACCAGCATCAAGCCCGCGTGTGAAACCCACCCGAAACCTGGGCGCCGGAGCAGCACATCCTGGCAGGAGAGCGGCACAGCCGCGGCTGCTGCTGCTGCTGCAGGAGCACCGGGTTCCCCTGGGTGCCCCTGCGGGTGAGAAGCCATTTGCTCCAGGGGAAAAAAGGAAAAAGATGGTGCCGACAACCTGAGTGAGTCAGGCAGCCTCCCGCCTGAATGCACTTGACGTTTACCAAGGCTCAGTAGAATGGAATCTGTTTGCTCAGAGTTTAAATAGGCTTTTATTCTGGGAAAAGACATGTTTCTCATGTCTGCAGTTCTGTGTGTGTTCCTGCAGGATGTGAGAGGCCTGATCTTGTTGGATCTGTGGAATCATCCTCACTAATATTTCAGTCATTATTTCACAAAAGTTTGGACCTTTCTTTTTTTTTTTTTTTTTGCTTTTGTTTTTTAAAAGTTTTTTTTTTTTTACAATATTTGCCGTATATTAGGTTATTGAATTCAGGACGTACGTCCTGTATTTCTATGTATGTGCATGCCTGTACATACAGATGTGCACATCCACATACATACGCGTGCATCTGTGCATACACCTGGCGTTGTTTGACTATAACTATTTTTATCACACCAAACACAACGCGCTCCAGAAACACGACCGAGCAAAACCACGGCGAAGATAACGCCGGGTAAGCAAACGTTTGAATCGCTTCCAAGTCTGGCAGGCGCTGCAACCGCTCCGGCCTTGCAGACAGGGCGCTATGGGAGCGCACGCAGACCCGTGTCCGCTCGGTGCCGGGCGCCGCAGGGCGAGGGCTGCCCCGTGCCGGCCGCCACGCCGCCCTCCCGCTCGTGACTGAGTGACGGGCCGGGCTGCCGGCTGGGTCGCGCTCGTTCCTTGTTCCCCGCACTGGAGCTCTGCGAGATGGTGAAACGCTGGCTGCATCTGGCGTGGGGAACTGCCCAAAGGTCACCGGGTTTTGAAAAATGTGTTTGGGAAATGGACAGTTAAAAAATTTCCGGGCAGTAGTGGCAGAGATGCCCTTTTACCTTCTGCCCTGGTTTATGGGGTTTTTTTCTTCTTTTGTGCATTTCTTCTCTGTTCTGTAATCCCCTATAGTGCGCTAAGTAGCTAATTTTCAAAGTCAATCATCTACGGAGTAATGTAGTACACACCTGGAATAAGGAAGTACATTAGATCAGCCGAGCCCAAAAGCCCATGCCCAACAAATATTACCGGAGCACATACAAGCCCGGTTCCCTGATTAGTTCCTTTCCTGTTTGCCTAGTATAACCAAGCACTTTTAATGAAAAAGTACATCAGCTTCAACCAGAACTCGCACTACTTTTTTGTTGCCCTGATCGGCGCTTTGCTTCCCCTTTTTCCCAAGGCAAAGATGGTTGTTGAGCTCCGTTCCTACGGACAGGGAGCCCTCGCGCCGGGGGCACCGTCCGATAGTGGCAGCCCCATTGGGCTGGTTTGTGGCAAGGAAAGGAGAGCGGGCAGCGAGGGAGGGGAGCTGGGAGAGCCCAGGCCGAGGGAGGGAGGGAGGGAGGGAGGGAGGGAAGGCGCTGCCTCCACTCGGGCCTCTGCAACGGCTGAGCAGCTTCTGCAGCCCTTGGCTGGCGGAGACGGCTCCAGCTGCCGCTCTGGATCAGCGACACCCATTCCCAGGGCCGTGGCGCATCCCCATGGATGGAGCACGCAGCGCCCGGCAGTGCAAACGTCCAACACGGAGCAGCACTTGGGCTCCCGGCGCCGCTGGGGATGCTCGCCCTCAGCATGCCTGGGAACCTCCTTGCCTTCCTCCCCATCCCAGGAAGTGTCCTGCCGTGAGCACTCCTGGAAACGGCCCCCCGGGGCCGCCGGAGCAGCCGGCATCCCGAGCCACGCTGTTTGTGCTGCTCAAGTGAGAGCCTGTTTGTTCCTCCCCTCCGAGAGGCTGGCGAGACAAAATAATGTGGGAGAAAGCACTTAGCGAGCAAACCCCAAAGGAGACAGACCTGTCAGATGTGTGGGGAAAAGCTGTATCACCAGGCTCAGATCCTGTGGGAATTAGTCCCTAGAAAAGGATCTTTCTTGTGTTGGTTTGCATCGAATTAATTTCAAGCCCGTGAGTGACCACAGCTGCCAAGTACAAACAATCACTTGTGTTTAATTTAGAGCAACTCAAATGCTTTCAGCTAAGTTAAAATAAAGCCAAAAAGGGGATTTTGGATTTCTGCTTAAAAAAAAAAGGGGGGGGGGGAAGGGGGGGAATTCTGGCATGTTTAAACAATTACTTCCTTACAAGACAAGCCCAAGAGGAAGAGAGATGATCCTCAGTCATGATGCTGCTTTCCTAACATGAGGCAGGTCGCGGTGTCCCTCTTGTGCTTATGGATGCACCTGCTACAGGAGGAGGCAACTCGTAAGTACAGGCTTTAAATTTCCTTCCAACGTGGGGAAGGGGGTGCTTGGTCTGTTAATGAGTGTAGACGAGTCAAGAAACCTCGGGATATTTGGGGGGCATTTCAAAAGCTCTGTCCTTCCCAGGTTGGTCTTTCACGTTTCTGAATAGAGGCTAAAGCAAACGTGTTGCTCACTACGTTTGCTCTCAGCTGCGCTGCCAGCCTTAGCTCAGCTAGCAAAGGTGACGCTGCCGGGCAAAAGGCCGCAGCAACACGGAGCCATCGGGCTCGCTGCGTCCTCCCAGGCTGTGCTCAGGGCCCGGCTGATCACAGGGGTTGGCACTGATTCTCTCCTCCGTGACCGCCCCAGTTTGAAAACTTTCAAGCCGTACAGATGGGAAAAGAAATGAACGTCAGGTTATTCTGCATTTAGCAGGAGGCAGTAAACACAGCTACGGTAACTGATCCCATAACAAGCGGCTCAGAGGCATGAGAACTTTCCCGTGGAAAACAGCTATAATCCCTGAAGGTTAAAGCTGAGATACGCAGAGGACAGAGCACTTAACGTAAACCTTTCCTGTAGCATCTTCCTGCTGGCTCTGTGAATTGGTCTGGAGGGTTGTTTCTGAAGACAGTCGTAGGCCATCTCTCATAGGAGAAAAAAAAAATGTATATAAAAATCATAAAAATGTTCTTTCCATAGTACTCAATGTATTCTGTAACTGCCAAATCTGGTCAGAGCAACTTGGAAAGTTTCAAAGAGATCCAAAACATCTATTTCCCTGCTAGTCTGAAACCAAACGTGCTATTTGAATGTGTTATAAGCATGTCTGTGACAAACACGCTCTTATCCCTTACTGTTTGCAGCAATTTCAGTTCCGGAGAGCCAAGACCTGCAAGAGGCCATTAAACCACGGCAGGTGGAGTTTCATTCCCTAAACTTCCACAACACTTTGCGCTGGCTGCCCGGGAGCGGCGGGCAGGCTCCAGACACTCTCTACTTTGTGCAGTACAAAGTGTAAGTACCCAGGGGAACTCCCGCCTCTCACGCAGTCCTGATCCACCCTTGCTTATAAGTCATAGGATTTCTCAATTGACAAAAGCTACTGTGTCCTGAGGCAGGGGATACCCTTGCCTAGCCCTGCTCACACTGTTTGCTTATTAACAGCCCATAAAATGCAGTCTAACTGTCCCAGGATGGCTGATAACCAGCATCTCCAGCAACGTGCTGTGCACCCTCTTGGCACAGTAGAATTACGGGAAAATTTAGCTTGGAAGGGGCCTCGGAGGCCAGTGACCCCAAAGCTCTGCTTGACGCAGGCCAAATCAATCAGTGGCAGCCGACTGACGGTAAATGTCTCAGGAAACCCTAGTGACAACTTAAGATCCTACTAGGAATCAACTCTATGAGCTCAGTAAAAACTCTCAAAACCTCCCGTCTTTACACACCTGGGTCAGCACCTCTGGCTATAACGCCCTGAAACCACCTCTGTTTTGGAGGAATCAACTGGCTGAAACAGCTGCTCTCTCTGGCATTAAATACATCCGGTAAACCAAAGCTTATCCACCTCTCCTGAGCGGCAAATGGGACTCCTAAAGAGCCCGGAAATCAATGTGCCTCCCAACAGATTGAAGGAGATTTATTTTCCATGGCGGAACTGTGGCTGCTACAGCTCAATCAACTGCTCGAAGTGTGTACGGACCCAGCTGGAGGTGACTCACACTTGCACCTTTCCTCCTCTTTCTCCACAGGTATGGGCAGAGCACGTGGCAGAACAAAGACGACTGCTGGGGGATTCCAAACCATTCTTGTGACCTTACAAATGAGACTTCAGACGTCCGAGAGCCTTATTATGGCAGAGTAAAAGCTGCTTCAGCTGGAGTCTATTCTGACTGGAATCTCAGCTGCAGATTCACTCCATGGCAGGAAAGTAAGTACAAACATATGGGGCTGCCTGGTTTTTAGTTGTTTTCCTTTTTTCTTTTTTTTTTTTTTTTTTTTTTTTT
>PTEX01000044.1:1703444-1731364 GCA_003342815.1 Eudromia elegans
TTTGTGGCATGGAATATGACATTTTTGCTCGTGTTCTGCAATTGCAAGTAATCTCTTTTCAGCAATACAGCTTTATACAAAGAAGTCGTGAATCAATAGTCCTTAGGGTGAAATGTTATGATAATTTTTGAATGCCAGCCAATTACAGATAAGTGATTACTTATCTGTAACAGATAATTACGTATCTGTAATTACGAATCTTCAAGGCAAGGGACAGGATATTTTAAGCAGTTTTCAGAGCTGCTGAAAGGATTGAGATGGAAATCCTTTCCATGAGATGGATAAAGACAGAAAAAACCTCTTTGTGGTTGGAAAAAGGGAGAAGAACGCAGAGAGTTGTGTAACCAGCAACCCTCTGATGTTTATGTGTTTTCCCAACCTCAGTAGACTAGAACAACCATGTGCAAAGCTTTAGCAAGTACAGTCATTGTAATCTCATAGAATTATGGTTGGAAAAGACCTTCAAGAACATTGACTCCGACAGTACCTCTTGGTACAGGGTAAATTGGAGGACTATAAAAACACCGAATAGTGTAGGCATGCCTACCACTAAATTGCCCGTGTATTAAGCAGTTCTCCCCCAATAGTCAATGTATAATAAGTATTGCATGAGTCAATGTAGCTCATTTCAAAGCCCGGAGCTGCAAACAAATTTGATTATTCTGTACAGACAAAACCATAAACTCTGACCAAAAGGCAACAGCAATAAAGCCATCCTTCTCCTAAAGAGCTGCAAGGGGCATGAGCATCTCTGCTTTACTGCTTCTTTGGGAGCTGCAGGCACTAGCTTCATCCCTCAGCTCCTCTTGGCCAAGCAGATTGCAAAACCTTTGGAATTAAGGATTGAAGATGTTGCCCTTCACATAACCAAAACAGTTAAAGTATCTTTTTCTTACAATGCGTGCACACAGACAAGCAGGAAAACATGGGCCAAAGGACACAAAACATTTTACTTGAGTAACCTGCAGTCAGCACCATGGAGCTCTAACGGAGCTTGGGAATATTGGCTCAAAGTTAAAAACTAAAACCCCGGAAATGTCAGCCCCAAAATGTCCCAAGCAATAAGCACTGCAAAGTAAGCATTTACAAGGTGGCACTTCAAGCTTAAACCATCATCAGGCGCAGTTGGTAACACTAACATTACATGGTCAAACGGATTTAAATTCTGGCCTGTGAAGTGTTATACAACCGTTATAACCGTATTCATAACTTCGCTTATTTCTGTAGCTATGATCGGACCTCCATCGGTAAAGGTGATTCACAGAAGGAAATCCATAATCCTAAAGCTCCGGGCCCCACGTTCTCCTTATAAGAGGAAGACAGGCAGCACCATACCAATGACTAATTATTATGATCTCCTATATCAAGTCTTCATAATTAACAATTTGTTGGATGAGGTAAGTAAACATTCAAACACAGAACCTTCACCCTTGGAAAACTGGAGCCAGTACTTGCTGGGCATCCCCTTGTGTTCTACAGCGAAGCAGCCTCCAGGATTGTGAGGGCATCAGTCATAGCTGTGTAAATATTTGAAAACAACTAGACTTATTTTTCAGAAATTGAATTTGCCTGAATGGACTTGTCATTCATCCCTTCCTTTCTTTTTCCCAATGATGTAGTATTTTATCCTCTCAGGCCTAATTAAACGGGATGGACCAAGAAAGGGATGGCTTGGGCATTTTTTTACAAAAGAAAATGTTATTAATTTGGACTTGATGCTTGGGCTGCTCACCATCCTGGGGCCATACCAAACCGTAGGCACCAGTGCTCTTGCTAGGGCGATGTTCCTGACTGGCTGTTTCTCTTCCACCCTGCCTGAAGAAACACAGCACCCTGGTGTACGAGGGAGCAGACAAGGTTATTGCAATAGAAGATCTGAGGCCTGGCGTCAGCTACTGCATCAGAGCAAAAACGTACGTGCCGCTGCTGTCCCGCAGCAGCGCGTACAGCAGGCGGCAATGCACCGTGCTGCTGTGACACGGGGCAGCCGCCACCGCGGGTGAGTCACCACGGAGGCCTTGGGGGGAGGCCGGCAGCCGGGGGCCGCCCCTCGCCAAAGGGAGACATTGTCCAAAAGGAAAAAAATACATTTAAATGCTGTTTCCTGAGAGAAGGGAACAATATTAGCCAGAGTTTTTATATCAGCTCAGCTAGTTTCACAACAGGTAAGGAAGATATGACAAAGAAAATAAGTAGCCACAGCAAACTTCTTGTTTGCATGCTGGCAAAGTGCTTACAGGGTTACAGTAAGTACCTGAGGTAATCCCCTGTATAGATTGATCAGCAATGACTCCCTTTCCCTTTCATCAAACTGCTACATATAAGATTGCTTTCACCAAATTTTATTGCTGTCAAGTAATAATTAACTAAGAAAATGAATGAACTCCAACTTCATTAACATGTTACTCTGCTGAAAGCTCTGTATTTTTCTTCAGAGATTTAGCTGGTGGATTTATTTCAACATCAGTTAATGTTTCCGTCTTCCCTTCGTGGCCATTCTTCAAGTGTATTTAAGATAAACACAAATCAGTTATCAAGTTTCATGAGTTTCTATGAGTTAAACAAACACAAGAATTAGCTCAATTAGGACCATTTAGGACCTAAAAGGACCATTTAGCTGTCGCAGTCACCACAGTGTCTTGATACATCATAAACCCAAGAGAAAGGGAGATTTATTATTAATCCTGCCATGCAGTTGCCACAGTACAGAGTATACGAAGGCCTAAGCCAAAGTCGACTTCAGTGCTGTAGTAGCCTCAGAAAGCTCTAATTTGGGTCCTTTAAGGGCAACGGGGCTAAAATGTGAATCTGGGCTTCTGTCTTCAGCTCAGAGCTCCCGCTATAACACATTCTTTTTCTTCATAATGTGACACAGGTTGGTCCCTCTTGGGAGTTAGTGGGTTCACACTAAGGCGGCAGCTGGGTTTGAAGTAATTCCCTTGCACTGCCGAAATGCTACTTAGCACTGAAAAATTTTGCAAACTCATGTTAGAGCCGAATTGTTGCAAAACAGTAGAAATATAGGAGGGATATAGTAGGATGTCATGCCTTGCATTTGCAATTGAACTTAGTACCGTGCAGCTTAAATACACACTTCAGTGACAATGTTCTTTCTCTTCCTTTAGAGATAACAGTGGAAGATGCTTCCCACCATGGATCTAGACACGAGTGGACATCTGTAGATTAGGACATGGCTGGAATACGTATTTTGATTTTATTTTTTTAATTAACCTTTACTGCACTAAATGATCTGATCCATCACAATCATTACAGGCTACACAAAACACACATATTATTTGTATTTTCTATATTATATTTTAAAATGGTATTCATTTGAAAGTACAAAGCAAATAGCTTTTTTTAGTAAAAAATTAGAAAAAATATTCATGAAAATATATCTTTAGGGCTTTTTCTATGGTTCTTCTATTTTAAACCTTGGAATTAAAATAATTTTCCTAAAATGAAAGTTTCAAAGATTTTTTTTCTTCTAAAGCAAAATTTGAAATGGAAGTAAAAAGTGTCCCTTGTTTAAAATAAGAACTGGGCAATCCAGTGGCATACCCCATGTTTATAATATCTTGATAGGGCTCTTGACATAACTGCTTCTGGTAGTGAAAGCAGTATGTGATTATGCAGAAGCTCATTAAATGGAAACAGAAAGGATCCTCTCTTTCAGGCAGTGACATGCACAAAGGTTTTAGTGGTCAGCATTTACTATACACTCTTGTCCTATCTGCGGTTTCTGATGATCTCCTTCCTGCTAGTCTTCATCTTACAAAGGAAATGATTTCTTGATCAAGGTTTGTGTACACACTCATTGCTAAGCTGCCACAGGATACAGAGGGGAAGTTACTTTTTCTAGTTCTATAATGTGTGTGAAAATAAGTATTTAGATTCTCATATAATAAGTGATTGTGTGTGTGTGTATATATATATGTGTGTATATGAAAAGGTATATACACGTAGTACATATGTGTAAAGGTATACACTTGTAGTAAATAAATGAGAGGAAGAGAGAGAAGGGCAGGTGGAAGAGTGCAAACAAAGCTTTGGAAGAAGCTCTGCTACAGAATTATTATCCACTTTAGCTCACATATGCTAAGATGAATCCATTCAGTTTGAGTGGCAGGCCCTGAGATCACTGAAACCCCTACCGAAGCATTTTCACATTCTGCCCATAATGCTTCACCTGTGGGCAACAGTCTTCAAAGCAGCATCAGGACCTCGTGGCAGCTGTCACAAGAAAGGAGGCTGTGGCTAGGTGAGCGTTGGTCACTCCTTATCAAGCAAGGACTGGCATTGCCTATTAAATATTTCCTTCAGTTCATTATGACATACAGTATATTTCAGTGACCAGATTTGCAGGCATCTAGCTGCTTCTGCCCACCTATTCAGTAAAATCAGGTTTCCTTCATGACTCTTCCCTTTTTACTCCTCTCTCTTTCTTCCAGTTGTTTTTCCCTGCCTTTTTTTTTTTTTTTATTTAATGTAAAGGTGTCTTTGAGAAAAGACACATCAAAAGTTCACATGGTACCTAGTGCCATGACAATTTTCAGCTTCTAGCAGATGGTTATAGACAGCAAGAACTGCAATATCTAGTGTCTGGATGAGCACACATTGCCCTATGCCCTCTACTGTGCTGGACAGGACCGGAATAAAATCATCCTGGCAGCCTATTAAGAAACAGTACATCTTGCCTTCAAGGAATGGTACCTTTGCCCACTCGTGGGTTACCATAATCCCCCAAAAAGTGTTTGCAGAAATCCAAATTCTTTCTCAAACTCTCTTCTTTCTTTAGTGTAGCTCATTTTGCCATTGTTAAACAAATGTGAAGTTATAGTACAGTAACATCTACCAGCCCTGGTCAGGGAAGAGATGTCAACAATGCCAAATACTTCACTTAGGTCAGATGCAGAGCATGAAATGGTTTGGAGTATAAAATACACCAGCTGTCATGTTACGGATCTAAGAAGAAGCTAGAAACTTGACAGTTTAGCTTGATAAAGTCACAATGGGAGAACAAATAAATGCTCTGAAGAAGTCTTACACTATGTTTGCTAACCAGATTTCACTTCCTTCACGACACCGCACACTTACAGAAAGCAGTACTAGAGTTGCGGGAACCACTGACATGATGACAGTGCCATGATTTATTATTATCAGCCCCACATGTTCTGCCAAAGCCAATTTTCTCTTTCCACTTGAAATGCAAATTTCCTTTCAGCTCTGCCCCAAAGCATAATTTTACTGGGGACATGTTTGGTAAAATGATTGGTGCTGCATTTTTCTTCATGAGCAGTAAGAACAGCACGTTCCTATAACGCACTCTGTTGCAGACATCAGGCATTGGGCTTGTGCAAGGAGGTGAACTTTGCTGTGGCAGTGATCTGCACCCACAACTTCTAGATACCATTGATAATGATTTAATTATTAAAATAATTTTCCTTGGTGTCTTTCTCTGCACGTTGCCCTGCTGTTTGTGTCTCTGGGTAGGTGGAGTGGAGGAAGAGCCCTCACCCTGGGTCTGAGTAAGGGCTTTCCTGTAGGCAAGTCAGTTTGGAAACCGGAAAACCTGGAAAATAAGAGCTTTGGCCTTCCTTTCCCTTCTCTTCATCCCTTCCTCATGGACACACGGAGCCTGTCTGCTGTGGATGCAACTGTCTGGCAGATCCGCTGCACTCAGCTGGAGCACTGGAAGCGCAGACACCGCTCAGGGGAGGACACCTTCGTTTTGTGCTGCTGACCCCCACTGCGGCACTGCCTGAGCAGTGCACGTGCTGCCCCCCTTCCAGCCTCGCATCTGCTGTGACCCATCTAAGGACTTCTGACACGAACCTTGCAGGATCAGCCTCCCAGCACACAGCACACCTAAAGCTAATGAGGTTATATCCTAAAGACAATGAGATTAAAGACACGGACATTTAAGGATATCTGATAGTTCTTTGAAAAGCCAAATGAGAACTCCCACCCGTTTTTTGGTTTTCTTATAAAGCAGGCAGTTTCTAACAAAGTGTCATATACTAGCTTATGTTTCGGGAAATAGAGATATAAATGCTACTTTCTGGTCTTGTGATACGGAGTAGGAAAGGCTAAGCAGTATCCCTAATTATAACTAACCGTATAAGTAAACTCAGAACTGGTGCAAGCTATTCCGCGTAAACCTTGCTAGCTGTGTCACCAGGGAATGTCCCCCACCACAAGTATCACAAGCATAGTCTGTTGCAACAGCTCCAGCTTGCCAAATCATGACCGAGGACTCTGCTTATGAGAAATAAAGACGATATCTGCGTGCAGTTCTGGGCTCCCCAGTGCAGGAGGGACGTGGAGCTGCTGAAGAAAGTCCAGCACAGGGCTACGAAGATGATTAGGGGCCTGGAACATCTGCCCTATGAGCAAAGGCTGAGAGAGCTGGGCCTCTTCAGCCTGGAGAAGAGAAGACTGAGAGCGGACCTGATCAGTGTGTATAAGTACCTCAAGGGAGAGAGTGAGGAGAATGGGGCCGGCCTCTTCTCAGTGGTAGCCAGCAATAGAACTAGAGGAAACAGTCAAAAATTGAAGTTCCAAAAGCTCCACAGGAACTTGAGAAAGAATTTCTTAACAGTGAGGGTGACAGAGCCCTGGAACAGGCTGCCCAGAGAGGTGGTGGAGTCTCCTTCTCTGGAGAGCTTCCAAACCCGCCTGGACATCACCCTGTGCCACGTGCTCTAGGGGACCCTGTGTGTGCAGGGGGTTGGACTAGATGACTTCTACAGGTCCCTTCGAACCTTAAGCATTCTATGATTCTATGATCTTACAGAAATTCACCGTTATTGATCTTTGTCAGTCTGCCATTCAGGGCCAGCAGACCCTACCGCTTTCCTTCATGACTATGACAGAGAACCACCTTATCAGTCTGATGGAGTAACAACTTATCTCATGCTGTAAATAAGTGATTTTAACTTCCTGTTCCACCAGCACACAGAACTGCAGTATTTAACTATCAGAGATTCAAGAATAGGGCTCCAAAGAAGCTGGTAGAATGACAGCAATGGACCAGATGCTCCAGCCTTATAAATTAGGAGAAGATTATGCGTGGCCAGCTGCACCAAATAAATGCCTGGTTTTATATGATGCCGTGATCCTCAGTGTTTATCATATGGTCTAGCATCTGGTCAGTCCTGTTCACACCTCCCACATATCTGTTCCGATCAGATGTGAACTTGGGGTTTATTTACATGCATAACTTGATCTTGGCTGAGAAGTGTTCGCGTGGCCCAGTGCTGCTGTGGCATTATAAAATGACACTGCCTTTTGCATCAAATCTATCACTTATCAAGTACTCCAAAATGCAAGGAAATTACTCTAAATAGGCATACAATGAAATTATTACAAATACATGTTTCTCAATTGATTTTAATGGCATTTTTGCTACATGATCAAAGATATCAATCTATAAAAGCTGCCTTATAAGAAAAAGGATGAAAGAAGAAAATAAACCACTAAGAGTTAGTTTGTAGCAGAAGAAGTAGGACATAAAACAAGAGTACCTCTTCAGGGAAGTAGAGGAAAAGAAATGGCACAGGCATTTAGCAAAACTAAACTTCTTTTATCCATCAAAATTTGCTTTCAGAGTCCTTTATGACCTGTTGCCAAAGCAAAAAAAAAAAAAAAAAAGAAAAGTTAGTTCCAAAAAAACCTGTGCACCATTGCAAACCTTATAATAGGTACTGTTACTGTTGAAGTCCCATGAGATGTTGTATATAATTTCTGAAAATGGCAAGCAATGAGCAGGAGCAGAATTCCTGCAGCAGAAAAGAGGCATGACCTGAGGAGTATGTCAGTACAGTGTCAGTACAGTGCGGCTATGTCTGTCTGCAATGCTAACTCACAGGGATGTAACCAGTAGGAGGTACGGGATGATTAGATCAACCTCAGCCTCCGGTGTGAGCATTCCCTGTCTGAATGAGGTCTGCACGATGCAGTGTCCTCTTTTGTGCCTTTGTCAGATCATGGACATACTTTGTGTTCTACAGAGGATACTGAATTGTTCTGCTTTCAAAGAAATATTGCCTCATTGAAATCACTCCAAAGGGCTACTGTTTGGAGTATGAGCTCTGACTAGAAGTGTTAGATAAAGATTGACCACAATTATTGATTAAAAAAATATCCTATCCTCCTCAAGGAAATTTGGACTTGGCATGGAAAAATCTAGAGTCTGGAAAATGAAGAATACAGTTTCTTGGCCACACAGAAAAGAAAATGTTTCTTGTCTTTTCACTTGAAATGCATGCTGTTATTCCAAGTTTGTGGCTTTTTCTTTTCCTTTTTTTCTTTTATTTTTTTTCATGGTGGTCTAGAAGTAGACCTAGAAGTAAAGGCAGTCCAGGAGAATTGGCTAATATTCAAATGCCCCTAGGATCAATGTATTCCTACAAGAAAGAAGTCGAGCAAGTGGGTCCTAGAGACCATCTCTAGGCATGTCAAGGAGGAGAAGATGATCAGGACTAGTCAGCATGGATTCACTAAGGGAAGTCGTGTTTGATGAACCTGATAGACTCTACAGTGGGGTGACTAGCTGGCTGGATGATGGGAAAGCTGTGATGCTGTCTACCTTGACTTCAGCAAGGCTTTGGACACAGTCACCCATAGCATCCTCATGGGGAAGCTCAGGAAGTGTGGGTTAGATCAATGGACAGTGAGATGAATTGACAAATGGCTGGAGGGCAGAGCCCAGAGGGTTGTGATAAATGGGGCCCAGTCTAGTTGGAGGCCTGTGGCCAGTGGTGTCCCCCAGGATTCAGTGCTGGACCCAGTGCTGTTCAGCTTGTTCATCAACGACTTGGACAAGGGCACAAAGTGCACCCGGAGCAAGTTTGCTGATGACACCAAACTGGGTGGAGTGGCCACTCCAGAGGACTGTGCTGCCATCCAGAGGGACTTGGACAGGTTGGAGAGTTGAGTGGAGAGGAACCTCATGAGGTTCAACAAGGACGAGTGAAGAGTCCTGCACCTGGGCAGGAACAACCCCAAGCACCAGTACAGATTAGGGGCTGACTTTCTGGAAAGCAGCTCCCTGGAGAGGGATTTGGGAGTCCTGGTTAACAACAAGTTCCCCATGAGGCAGCAGTGTGCCTTTGTGGCCAAGAAGGCCAATAGGCTCCTGGCCTGCCTCAGAGGAGCATTGCCAGCAGGTCAAGGAAGAGGATCCTGCCCCTGCTCCTCTACTCAGTCCTGGTAAGGCCGCACGTGGAGTATTAGGTGCAGGTCTGGGCTCCCCAGTACAAGAGGGACGTGGAACTTCCAGAGAGGGTCCAGAATAGAGCGACAAAGATGATTAAGGGACTGAAGCATCTACTGTACGAGGAAAGACTAAGCAAGCTGGGCTTGTTTAACCCAGAGAAGACTGGAAAGGGGATATGATCACTGTGTATAAATACCTGAGGGGAGAATGCAAACTCTTTTCAGTGATGGCCAGTGATAGGACAAGGGATAATGGGCTTAAGTTGAAACACAGCAAGTTCCATGTCCATGTGAGGCAGAACTTCTTTCCTCTGAGGGTGACAGAGCCCTGGAACAGGCTGCCCAGAGAGGTGGTGGAGTCTCCTTCTCTGGAGATCTTCAAAACCCGCCTGGACATCACCCTGTGCCATGTGCTCTAGGGGTCCCTGCTGGAGCAGGGGGGTTGGACTAGATGACCTCTAGACTTCCCTTCCAACCTCAACCATTCTGGGATTCTGTGATTTGATTCTTGTGAAATCTAGTTTCTCTCAGTTCAGAACAAAGTGAAATATGTTAAAAATTTTCATCAAACAATAGTTGCTGTGAATTTAATTTTGATTTTTTTCATTTTTTGAGCTTTCCTCATTTTACATGTTTTCTTTTACCCTAATGCTATTAACTCAATGCATTTTTTTACTTCTATTATTGATATAAGATTTTATCCAATATTATAACAAGGTACAACCAGAATGTTCTATTTTAGCAATAGTCAATAGAAAATATTCAATGTTCATTTCAGGAAAATAATGCTTTCTTTCCTTGGTCACCTTACTGATGTTATAAGGAAACAATCTAATATGTTAATGTACATGTTTTGAAGAAGCAGATCTTCAATGCTACCACATCTGAAACACTGAAAACTGTTCCTGAAATGGTTATCTTGGCACAGCAGTAGCTGTAAAAGCATTGCCCTATCAAGTACTCCAATGTCAAAATAGAGCGAAAGATTTTGAAGCTTAACATCATAAGTATTGAAATGCTATTTTAATTCTTAAATGTAATCTTTTGTTACAAAATGGAAAAGCCAAACAATTGCTGGTGGATATTTCTTGGAAGGTAGTGAGTAACTCAGAATGCAGTGTACTGTCATAAACATTCATGATTAAAATCATCTGCCAATGTCCTCAATCTGGTCAAAATGTCACTGCTAGTATTTTAATGCAGTTCAAGACTTGAGCAAGCCAAAGACTGAAGTGAGAGGAGCTGGCAGAACCCCAGGGCAATCTGCGAACAGGCTCAAAAGAACATGGAAACCAAGACTTATATCAAGAAGCATACTATATTAATAGGAATATTTCTTATGTAGAAGAAGTTATTAAGGCACTTACTTACTTACCAAAACCTTCTGTGGACTGTGTTCCCATCAGCCTTGAAGAGCTTCAAGTAGCTGCAGGTTGACAAACACAAGGTCAGCCCATCCAGAGAACTCCTACAATATCCTTGCCACACGGAAAAAATAGAATTGCCCAAAGCTATTTACAGTGAATCAGTGTAGATAGAAGAGTAGAAGAAAAGAGAAAGAGATTCACACATCCTTTAAGGTCCTCTTGCAAAGGGTACCTTTATTTAAGGGGCTGTATATATTCCCTGTGAGGAATTTATGCCAAAAGCATCTTCTAAGGACAGAGCGGATATGAGTCCAATGCTGGACATACTGGATGCTGGAAAAAGCCAGCCTATGATGATACCCCAGCAGCAGGAGGGAGCCCATGCCGCATGAGGAGGAACTGACTATTCACTTGCTCTTAGCTATGCCAAAAACTGAATCAGCTTTCACAATCTGGTGTGCCCCAAAACAGACCATCTGTATTTACTTGCTTAAAAACAGCATGTTAGCCATAGTCCATGTAAAAACACCAGATGCGTTTCGCAGTCATAGCAAAACCAGAATTGTTTGGTAAAGCATGTTGCAATTTCAAAAATACAAGAAAAAAATTAAAACCACATTCACAGGTATAATTCCTTTGTATCTGCTGAGCTCGTAAAACTTGGCTTGAGTTATGCATGTAAAAAGTGCACTCCACAACTGCGGCTTTACTGAAGTTTTTTTTCTTTCTTCTTGAAATGACTCTGCATTTGTTTTCTTGGGAGAAGCACATTTCTACCCAGTGCATACAGATATTTCTCTACAGAAGGAAAAACAAAGCAGGAACCAACAAGAGAAAAATCCCAGAGGAACATTTTCCAAAAAGGAGAACTACAGAGATACAGAGAAGTGTGGCTGAACAATGCATAGGATTATACTGACATATTGTGGCAAGACAGCAGTAATGCAATTCCTTAATAACTTCTGCAAAGACCATAAGCTACTCTGAACTCCCCTGCTGCAAGGGTGTGTTTGAAGACCTGCAAATTCTGAGGCTTCAGAAAGTTCTTCTAAACAGAAGTTCTTTCTAAACAGAAAGTTTAGAAAGTTCTTCTAAAGAACCATCTCTGAATGACTCAGTTGAATAATCTCTTCCAGATCTCTGACGCTACAAGAAAAAGTTCAGACACAAACTGCCATGAGGCAAGACTTGTTCAGAGGAAAAAGAGCTTGCAGTCAGAAGAATTCCCAGCAGTAAAGCAATGAATTAATTGTCCCTCTCAGACATGATGACCAAAACCCAGTTCAGCCTTTGTATCTCAGCCGTCAGAGTTCAGGATTTCAGGCTGAAGAATCCCAGCCTTTCAAGTTCGACAGAGAGCATGTTACAAATGATCATTGTACAGCGCTCTTTTCCCACGTGCTTTGATCAACAAGTGCAAACAAAATTCACCATCCTCCCCTCTTCCTTCCTAGCAAATACCACAGGTGGTTCACAATAAAACATTATCATCTGCCTCTAATGACTTCAGATACTAAATTCGCCTCTGGCATAAACGCAGAAAACCTTTCAGTTTCATAGAACTACCGGAATTTGACTTAGTGCTAGAGAGCTACAATTCATGCTAATCAGAGAACACAGTTAGACTGGGGATAAAGGATGATGTGGATGATATCGTTGCCATCACGATGTGAATGAGTGGCTGTTAACAAGCCACCATTTTACCACCTGGTCACTTGCAGGAACCCTACTGATCCTACTTGGTGTACAGCAAAAGTTGTGCTTTTCTTTCTGGACTATGAGAAACTTTTGGACCATGGACCCTCTTCATATGACCATAATAACCTCTGTCATTTAAATTGCAACTCAGCAAATGGATGCTTTTTTCTTTTTTTTTAGGTTGGTTCTGTAAAGAACCCAATATTGGACCAGTGACTTCTGTGTGACTTATGTACCTGAATAGCTCTAGTTTTGGAGTGCCTTTTAGATTTATCTCTGCAATATACCTCTGAAAAACAGAAACTCTTCAATCTGATGTATATCTAGAGGTGACATATATCAAGGGACTTAAATATCCCAAATAAGTTTGAACTAAAAGTGACTTGCTAAGACTATTCAGAAAGATATGGAATGGTGCAGGAAACGAGACCTTTCAAAATCTGGTCTGAGGACTGCAGTATTAGATTATTCTGGTAAGGCTTTTTTGGTCTACCACTCAAAACAGATCTGCCTCCCTTTAAAGTAATCCACCCTTATAAAATAATAAGTAAATGCTAAATCTGAACATAAACCTTCTTTAGCAATAAAGCTAATGACAAAGTTTACAACAGCCAGAAGGCTCAGTGTTTCAAGTCAGCCCAAATATTAAATACCAAATCATTTTAAGAGAAATTATTCATTCTGACACGCTGCATTTCAACAGAAGCACAAAATAACAGAAACTCTGGCATAGCAAGATAAATGACACTTTTAAGAGTCAATCCTGAATGATTATGGTCATATCCTCTTTCTGCTACATGGAAGAAAATACCAAAAAAGCAGTAAAATATTTTCACTGAGCACAAGAAGTATGTACCCTCCTGTAGCCAAAAAGTTATTCGCCCAGTCACCAAAAACGTGGATTCTCAAGCTACAGTCTGAGATGTTTTAACGACGTAGTATACTCACATTTTAAACACTGCTGTAGTTAACAGCCAATTCCTGTCACCATTATGGGAAGAGAGCCGGGCTGGATGATGCAGCAACAGTTTTGACTTTGCTTGAAGTGAATTTGGTTTTGTTATTCAGTGATAGTACATGGCTCCTCAGGCAAATACAAGCATGGAGCTACAGAAGAGCTATGGCTGTTTCTGTCAGAAACTGGCAACGCACAGAAATGAGTAGTCAATTCCTGTTCAGCTTGCTGAGGAAAGGTTTTCTGGAATTGAGTATGTGTACACCCTCCTGAGACGACTCAGATACATGTTTCCTTTCCCTAACACAGGCCCATTCAGAATGATTTGCTACTCATGTTACCTACAGAAATGCTACGTGCTGTTAAGCTGTCAATGCAAGATTTCAGAGGTGCATATCGGAACCCCTATAGGCCTATATGTCTTCATCAGTAAGAAAGCTGCCCCTTGGCAAGTTTTGCCTAGAAGCAAGTGACTAATACTTGACTAATACAGTATATTTTTTTCTAGTCTGCCCTACAATTATTTTAAATCATTCACAATTTTAATTAATTCAAGCATTAATTTCAAAGAAGAAATAAAATATGACAATGTAATTTAATGTAGCCTAATATGAAGAAATATCACTGCAATATTATTGCCTACGGTAAAACAAATAATTTTCTGTTTTCCTTGGTATGTGACAAAGTTGTTTCACATCCCCACCACTGTCTGGTGCATAATTCTTCTTTCTGTACTGACATAAATATCGGTTGTCAGGATAAATACAGACTCAAATACCGACTGACTTGAAGTTTGCTAACAAGCCAAAAGAGATCCTACCTGTAAAACAGTACCTGCAAATTACACTTTTCATGAAAGGGTCAAAATATGTTATACAATTAATATAATTAATCTAACTGAGCCAGGGAAGGAAAGCCTGAAAAATGTTACTCCGCAGCCCACTGGTTATGCCTCGCATACAGTGTCCTGTGCTCTGCATGAGTAATTATTTGCTCTCTGCACTGGAATTATCTGATGGTACTCCAGACTGGAAACAGCCACCCCAGACTGCCCACTGCTCCATAATAAACAGCTTCCGTGCAAGAGTAAAAACAGGCCAGAATATAACAGTCTGCGAGAGGCGAGACAGGAAAGAAATTCAGTGTGGGAGAACGGTAATAAGAAAGAGAAGGTAAGAGCAATGAACTCCTTTCCGGCGGCTGGACACTTCACCTGAGATTGTGCACTGCACTAGGCACGATGCCTAGAAATTAAATATTGCAGTGCTGAATGTGGCAATTCTGAATGTTGCAATTTGAGAATCCTGTTTGTCACCCTATCCCTTGGAGCCCTGGCCAAAATGCCAAAGATCTTTCTAGATAAGGGCTTACAAAAGTCTCATGCTTCATAACTATAGATGATCGGCAGGCATGTGCAGGCAGTAGACAATAGGAGGCTAAGTATGCCCAGAGAAGACAAAAAGACAAAAAAAAACAAAAAAAAAACCCCCAAAACTCACTAAAACAGATCACATAAGACTAATATTATATTGTGGTTTTCAAGATGGAAACATACAAGTATTAGTCTGCAAAACTAACGCCTGAACTTGAATGCCCGAAAATTAGCACTTGCTTTTCAAAATCTACAAGCTACCAGATGTATTAGATACAACAGCAGGAATCTTTGCGAAGAAACCTCAAAAGGCAGCCTATCTTTCCTCTTGAAATTCTGCGTCTATTCAGAAGACAGAGATAGAGGACATCTCCAGCTGCCTCACTAAGTGTAGTGAGAGTGTGACGGTCCTCTGATTTCTTGACACTAACAGCGTGTCCACATGAGAAAGTTTTACTGATTGTCCTGTGAATTTTAAACCGATCTAGTAACTCCTTATAGGTAGGTGCATATTGACTTTTTTCGGTCTAACTCACTTATACCTGTGACACTTCCCCTCTACACTGAAAATAACAGGTCTATGAGACAGACCTAGAGGCTGAAAACCTGACTTCCCAAGGGTGAAATCTGTCACTTCATGGATAACCTGTGACAAAAGATAATCAGAAGAAAGTCAGAGATTATGATGTTTACTGATGTTTACATTTAAATAATTTGACTTAACACTATTAGTGGAATAGATAAAAATTTCCACATCAGCAAAACTGGACAAATAAGTATATGACTTGAATGTAGCACAGACAATACCTAATCCATAAGGTTTCTTGAGGTGAGATTTGTCAGGTGAAACCAGGTGATAGTCTGTTGTTTGGTGATAACAAAGCCCAGTTTTTAAGAAAACAATAATAAAGCATTGGGATGGTGGCATTAGACATTAACAAGCTATTTTTCAAAAGAAAAACTGCGACCATATTTTTTTCACACAATTTTGTGAATGCACATGCAAGGCAGACACCCAAGTGACTGACTAGACACGTGACAAGCTCTGGAGTATGCAATGAGACAACTTTTCCATGGGGGAATAGTGTCACGATACCAACGCACCTGGGCTTTTATCCATGGATCTCAGGCCTCCATCCTTGGCTGATAGGCCCAGAGGCAGTAGCCCAGTCAGTCTCCAACTTTGTCATTCTGTAAATTCCCTGCTTTGCCACATGGTTCCCTGGAAGCACCCAGCTACTCCCACAGGAAACAAGGTGATGCCTATAGGTAGCTCCAGCCTGTCACAGCCATCCTTGCGTCGCTGCTGCTGGTTGGTAAGAAAGGGAGCAGTACAAAGGGTACTGAAACAATGAGGTTTCTGTGAGACTGTGGATGTAAGGCATAGGGCAGCTCAAACAGACACCCTGCACTGATTGTTATTTGGAAAACCACCTCACCATCCGCCAAGCAGGAAGCTTCTCAGGGATTCTTATATGTCTTAGTCTGGCTCAGGGTTTCGGCAATGCAATTCAATGGGACTGTGATTTCTCCGTGCAAGCAGATGGCGAGATGACACACAAAGAATGTCAATAAATCCTTTGTAGGGTTTGCTCAGATATGAGCTAAAGCTTACAGACCATAAAGTCCAGGATTTCATGGAATAAAACTACATTATGGACACATGTTTTATGGACATTATGGACAGCGTGGGTTTATCAAAACTACCAGAAAGGAAAATTGTTCTTAACTGAAGGATACCTTTGAGGCTGATCTGATTATGTGGCACCTATCTAGCTTTGTATCCATCTATCTATTTTCTCCCTGGCTAATCCTGTCAGCAGAGTCCTCTGACATATGTTTTTGAGGGATCAAACATATCCTACAAGGTAAGTTCAAATCAAACAAATGTTGAAGTTCTGCCTTGGAGCAGCCTCCTTCAAACCTAACATTACAGAGAAGACTGGAAGTTTCATTTAATTCCAACCTGTCAGTCCATTCTAGAAGGAAGAATGATGACACATGTAAACAGAAAATGAAGTGCAATCACCACATATGAACCTCCAAGCATAAACTGGACAGAGCATGTCACTGGCAAAATCATAATTTTTATTGATAAGGATCAGTCATTACTGTTTGTATTGCACAGCATGCCATGAGGCAAGGAAGGTGGGAAGAACTGTGGTAGGCCTCACGCGTGCACACACAGACCAGCAAAATCATTTCTGCTTCAGAGACCTAATAATATGGATAGAAGTACAAAATGCAGCCACAGGGCCATATAAAATTGAAGTATCCATAACTTTTCAGATCCTGATATACAGGATCAGGAAATTTCCACAGCACAAAAGCTAGCCCACTATAGCAAGACTTAGAGAGTCATATGTTCACGTATGGCCATAAGAAATATCAAACATCCTGGAGTCAAATGACTGTTTTCAAAATGCTCAGCTTGCCCGTAGCATAGATGCCTGCATGTAACTGTACTTGTGTGCTTTATAGCAAGGAGAACATTCAAAATGAATCACACTGAGATCCTTCCTTCCACACCTTTCCAGGACTATTCACTGACACTGTGAGAAGAAGAAAAAAGACGCATATACTCGTGTTTGGTTTTGTTGTTGTTTTCATTTTTTTCCTGGCTATAAGGATCTCCACTGATTCCACAATGCAGTAAAAATCACTTCCTCTTTGATCCACACAGCTTGCTGGTAAGCAGTCTGTATTGTCACATGTGAGAGAAGATGTGGCACCTTCCCTCATCTCTGCTGTAGCAGTCAGCACTGCTTCCTTTCCCTGGAGCTCACACCTATGCTCACATAAACTAAAGAAATGCCAACATCAAAGGCAAAATGACTGCAGAATCTGCAGTCTGGGTGTTTCGGTGTCCGATCTTACCCTAACTTCAAACTAGCTAATTTGGATGCTTCCAGCAGGATAGCTGCTGGAAATGTCACAAAGTTACCAACATTCCCATAGCTAGCCTGCTAGAGGTATCTCAGCTACCTCGGTAATGGTCATGATGGCACCACAGGGTGGCATAGCCCTGGCCATAGTGAGTGTGCAGCCCTGTAGTGTGGCCCTGAGGGCATGTGTAGGTTATGTCCCTGAGGCCTGTACTCTCTATTGATGTCCCACCATGGCTGCAGTGCCACTCAGCCTCACAGGCAACCGCTCTCGTGACTCTGGGCAAGAAAATCTTTCTGCCTCCCCGAACCAACCATCTCAATCATGTATGGAGATTTTCTCCTTCCCTGCAGTAGCCATGGTAGGCCAGTGCAGAAGCCAGGATACCAGACTTAAAAGGTTAATGATCCATCCGTTATGCTAAATCCTATGTAGCAGCACTAATTCATCCTATTAAATCATCCTTTTCCCAAGAGCTTGGGACAATACCAGAGACATGGAAGGCCAGTTGATTTATTGCTTTCATGCAAAAGGTCAGCCTAAGGAAGACCAACCACTGCAGTCTGTTGCCCAATGAACTTAGGATTTGACTAGTCATTGGTTAGTTGTCATCAAAATGTGCTTTGATGCTGAGAAATTACTTACTGCAAAATTGACACTCAGAATTTCAGTAATTTCTACTGTAGTTACCGGCTAAGTTTCTCCAAAGTCAATGAAAAAAAAATATGTTCTGTTACCATCCATCATCACTTGTTCACTCTGAAATGAAACTGAAGTCTTTCTAACTTACCATATCAGCTACACCTCTATCACATCTTCTTTTGGGGATAACAGATGAGAGTTGCAGCTCAAGGCTACAACTTTGAACTATTCAGGACACGCAAACACAAATACACACACAAAAATACAAAAGTGTGCCTATATGCAACATATCTGTCTAACATAAATATGTATGTATGTAATATAGATTTTTTTATATATATATATACACATATATATATTCTCTGTAAGCTGTGAAAGAGAAAAATACAAAGGCTCCTAGGCCACCACTTCTGAGCTTCTCTCTGTAGGAGAGTTACCTTTTGACAGCAAGATAAATGAACCAGCAGCTGTGTTCATTCTCTAGTGCTCACGCTTTCTTAGTATCCTGATTAATGGCGAGTGCTATACTTAGTCTAATTTATCTCTAACAAGCCTTTATATGCCGTTCAGAATCCAATGTACGGTTTATGTGCAGATGCACCCAAACAATGAAGTGATTCCATATTGAAAATGACTATAGTTTCATTTCAAAGCAAGTCCCTGAGGATCTCATTGCTAGGGATGCAATCTCAGTTTGCCTTGATTCTAAGCTCACAGAACAGGTTCACTGGCAGCCCACAAGAGAGTGATAACACAGCAGTAAAAAAGCCACAGGAGAAATCGTGAGAGAACAGTGACATCCAGTTGCTATTTAGATAAGTTTTATAGTTTATCTGTACTTTTTTGAGAGAGAAAAAAGTTGGGGCATTGCTAGAGAAAAAGCAACCTTGTATACAGAAACTCCACCCCAAGAAGACTTACCTGAGCCAAGTAGGAAACCAGAATCTTTCTTCTAAGACTATGATGACTTTTCACCATCTTCATGATGAGAAAGCACCTTAAGATTCCTTCTGGCTAGGAAAGCTGTGCTTCCCCAGAAAGTCCTTTAGAAGAGTAAGAAAATGATGGAGTCTGGCAGCGTCTTCATAAAAGATTAGTTACATTTGTTCTTTCAGATGAAGAACTATTTCATGGGATGAAAGTAACTGATAAAATGGAATAATGGGGATTATCAGAAGGCATTTCAACCTCTTTTCATTAACCAATCTACTGCAAACCTTTGCACTGAGAAAGAGCGCTATGAGAAAACTCCACATGGATTGAACACCGAAGAGCTGAAGAAACTTAGAAATCTCTTATGGTGGCTTAGAAATCTGCCATGGTGGCACAGTAGGTGCCACATACATTATAGTTAAGCAGATGTGAAACCAGTAATGTTCACTGGCTTTTGGTAAGTACAGCAGAAATCATGAATAACTCACAACTGATGAGTAGGCTCTGAAGAGCTGGGAGTAAAGCAAAAATGAAATGAAGAGAGGCAAAGGTCATTCTTCACATAATAATCCAGAAGACAGGTTTGAAATTAAGCAAGCAAGAGAAACCAATTTAGACCACAAATTCGTTTTCTGTGTTTAGGTAATTGGCACCTTACTGTGAGATGATCATTGCCATCTATTTGGTAGGAGAGTACAGAGGCCTGCAAAGAGCTTGCACATCTCCTTCAGTGGGCATAACTTTTGAAACTAATCTTATGCAGAGTTGCAATTTCAGCTGTGACTGTGTTATTTCATTTTCATCTAGTATTTCACTTTAAATGTAAGCTGATCTTTTACTACTTCTTATGAGTATAACATCCCTGAAAAATGTTACTCTAGGGCAATGAATATAGATATTCTTCTATTCATTTGCAATTAGAACTGTTATAATATGCAAATACAATCTACTTTAAACTCTCTGAGATTTTTGTAGCAAATATAAATTCAGTTTTATTTTGTTTTTAAACTAAGTTGCTCTAATCTGTTCTAAACAACAGTGACATTGGTAAATGCAAACCAGAAGTTGTAGTTTCCTCTAGAGAATGGTGTACTGACCATTTAAAAATTAGAGTCTGCAGAATTTATAGTGACTCGTGTTGATGCTATCAAGCATTTGTGTAACCATGTAATTTTCTTTGCCATTGCATGGAAACAGGCTAGCAATAATGTTTGTTTTTCTTTCGAGGCTAACTATCTGAGTAATAGATAATGCTTTTGAAATGATATCACCGTGACTTCTTAACAGGCTGTTTTTTTTTTTTTAGTTTCCTACCATAACTCAATATTTCTAAAAACTTGATTTTAGGCTTTAACAGTCTGATATTGGAGTCAAGCAGGGGAGATAAAATCAACAGAAATATTATTAAGCTAAAAGATATGAGATTTGCTCATTTTCTGAACAAGTGTAATGGAATCAAAATTTCTATTTAGGTAATTTTTATTATTGTAACTGCAAAGTCATCCTCTAGACCCTGGAAAACAAGGCTGTGATTCTTATGCTTAATTAGTAGTCTCATTAAACTCTTGTAATGTTGAACTGTCCCATATGTATACATTCATCATGCTTCTGCCATTGTGAGCTTTAAAATCACATTCAGCTTTCATGGGTTTCAAGGGACTTCTCTGAAATATAATAACTATTATAATAGCCATTATTGCATGCGCTTAAATAAAGACTATCAACTAATCTATTATTTCACTCTAATTCCCTTGTTTGTCAATGGTTGGATGGCTATGATCTTTGCCACATAGGCTTTTGCAAATAAGCAGTTTTCTTCAGGAAGCGGTGTCTTATGTCCTGTTCCTAAGAAGCATGGTCATGGGCATGATTAACCTGCCTGCAGGGTTACCAACTGCAAGGTTCACAGGGGATTTCACCAGATGAGAAGTGGCAAATCATTTCCTTAAAATGGATCCAGAGTATTACCAGAATGATACAGGCAAAGTCTTATTGAGCTTAGGGAGTTTAATGGTGAGGTAAAATAATCACGAAAGAAAAATCCAATGGATTATTTAAGTATATATAATGTTATTAAAATTTGAGGTCAAGCAGCATTCATCGAGTTATTTTGAATGTATTGCATTGCTACTACCTCCAGACACCGTCAATGCATCATGAACCACTTGGACAGTAATTTTAGAACGTCTGTATGGGGGGAGAGGTAGCCAACAGGATCCTCAGCTTTGTATCATGTTTTGCAGGAATGAGCAAAAAATATGGCTTTATCTATTCTTTCTATGTTCTCTAGATTCCTCTGTGACACCTCAGAGTCTCTCAAGTTCCCCTTGGCTGAAGCAACGCAGGAAACTCTCCTCCTGACAACCAAGACAATGCTCCAGGCTCCTTTTTATCTTTTCTTTTCACTGTAGTTCCAGTGACTGACCTATCCCATGCACCATCTCATGCCTTGGGAAGACCTTTCTTTTCCAACAGCAGTACAGATGCAAGCAGCATTAACTCCTCTCCCCGATGCTTATCAGAGAGGGGCAAGAGCATTCTCTCAGCAGCACGCTGCAGCTGTAAGGTTTTAGAGTTTCAGTGTTATCCTCATCGACCACAATCTGAACACATTAACCTCATAGAATTTCCTGCATAGCAGTTCAGCTTCAATACGCAACGCTTGTGTTTGTCCATCCTTTAGCCTGGAGATCAGACATGCTCTTAGACTGCAGGAACTACAGACTGCACCCTGCAAGGGGTTGTGAATCACAAGTTTCAATGCTCTTTTCATCCAAAAGTAGGAGGGTCTAGCTGCTGAGGTAACAGCTTCAGACCCTCTCCTTTCTTTGCCCAGCACTCAGGCTGGGGTCCGTCTCAGCTGGGGCACTTACCTCACCGACATTTACTGCAAGAGGACAGAAGCACCCAGTCCACCTTCCTGAGCTGCTCTCTTTGGAACCACAAGTGTCAAAGCTTCATTTCGGGTGACTACCATAACTCACTAGGAGCTCCTGCTCCAAGAAGCCGTCCATAGCAGCCATCTCAACAACGCTGGGTTTTTGCTCCACTCAAAACCATCGTGGTTTTTTAATCTCAGATAACTCTCTAGTGTTTGCCTTGCTTCACAAAACTCTGTTATATAGATAATGTTCTCTCTTAAATACTTGCTATCTATCTCTTGGGATTTAATAATAGAAGCCATTCATTATTTACACAGTACTATACCTTCGCAATTCATTGAAAAGACAGTTTCAACAGTATCTTATGATTTATTAAGCACTTGCCATGTTTTTTTTTCCTTTTGTTATATTATTACAACACATCAATATCACTATGAGTGGGACGGTTTTCACTCTGTTCCCAATGGGATATTGCAGATCAGTAAAACATCTGTTACTACCTTATGATGAAACCTTTAAATGTGTGGGTTGTTTAGTCTCACTCTCTTTAATAAGCCCATATTCCGACACACAAAATTCCTACATGAAAGTGCTGCCCAGGTTAAGCAGGCTAATTAACAGAGCTTCATCCTGAGAGGTGATCCCCACAGCAAGCACACATTAAGCACAATCACAAATAAGGCAGGAGTACCTATGTGACACCAATTCAAGCCACACACACGCAGCAATGTCTTCACTGTGTGCAGTGGGTCCAGTCTTGCTCCACATATGACGAATAATCTTGACAATGCAAGTTATACAAATTCAAGTCTTCAGAAATTCTTATGTTATGTCTGATTCTGGGCATTTTAATAACTGTGTGTGGCTTTCTGGCTACCTAAGCAAGGGCACTGATCTCATCAAGAGTTTTGAAATGAGTTGGAAGCCTTCATTTTAGAAAGCACCAAAAATAGGAATTACTTTCAAAATATGAAAACTTGCCTAGGTTGCTGAAAATCAGTTCTTTTAAAGGTCAGGCTCATTGGGCCTGTAACTCTGGCAGCACCTCAAACAATTAACCTTAAAAAATTGCAGCTGCTCAGAATTCATTTGTGAATATATAAAAAGCCACAAATACAGATGTCTGGCCTAGACACAGCTAAAAATATACCATTCTTCTGCTTCTAGGGCTAAGAATGACACATGCAGCAACAAATTAGGAGACAGAAAGATCTCCAGGACATCTATCTGGAGTTTGGAGGCCGGGTGGTAGGATACAAAGGGCAGGTTTTGTTCCCAAGGCCTACGCAGGAATACATGTTTACATTCTTCCTTGAGGTGTTTACTACACTAATTTTTATTCCATGGGGTTTTACCTTCCTTTTATAAATGTTTCTTCTAAACAAGGATCTGGACAAGCCTACTTAGTGTGCCATGATGCTGGTCTCTGGAGAGTCCACAAGTCGCGGACCTCTTGGGTCGCATGCTAAAGCACTCCCCCTCTACCCAGCAGGATTTCTCCTGCCTAGAACACAACTAGATGTTTGGGCTCAGAAAATGAGAGCCACTACTGTTTCACCATACTGCTTAATTATACAGTAAACTAATAAAAAGAAGAGGGGAAAAAAAAGGCTCGATCTGTGAGACCTATGCATATAAATGACAACTCATACCATTATTTTTTCCATCACCCTCTCTTTAAGAGACAACAAAGTGACGTGCAGTTCCCGGTCAGCCCATTCACACTGCTCTGCACGCAGAGTGTGCAACTTCGTGATGTTTTCTGGGTTGCTTTTGAAGACGGGATAAACCAAGTCTCTAGGCACCCTACCAGTTGCTCTCTTCCTGAAGGAGGCATTAATCATTTATTGTCATTAGCACAGGGTCTTAACCCAGGGTCTCACCCTGCATAGTGCACACGCGTTGCTGGGCTCAAACATTTCTCAGAGCTCTTTGCGCCTCGCTGAGTGTCTGGGTCAGGTACAGGGCTGCTGTGATGATTACTTCTGTGTCTTGGTTAGAATTTTCTGTCTCGGTGAACTCATCTTGGATTCGCTTTTACAAAACAGGACGAGTGCTCTTTGCTGTGGTCAGCATTTGGCCCTGCTGTTTGGGCTATGCAAATCTGGATTTGTACATATACCCTTCAAAATAGCCCTGCAGCTGTGACTTTGGAAGATTTTCACTTCCTTAATGTGACAGTTTAACTTCATGGGTCTTTGTAATATTGTCAGATGGAGTCAAATTAGACTGAATGCCATATCCATCCACATATGTCATCTGATGTAACCTCATGATGAATCATAAGTCTTCTCCTTGGTTGAATTAGAGACGAGAACAATTCTGGGTAAAGGTATTAACAAGTGTGGTCACTGTGAGGCATATCATTCTTTACTGTATATTAGTCCTTACACCAAGCAGCTTATTTTTATAGGCACTGTTGACAGAGTGTTGGATTCAGCAGTCTAAGGGTCTAAGATCAGAGCAGAGTGTGTGCACAGCTCGCTCTGCACTGACTTGAGTCAGTGAGTCAAGAGAGTCTTCTGAGGTCCAGTGCGGCTACGACGCAGAGGCAACGCAGGTCAGCTCCACACGAGACCCTCTGACGGGCACAGGCAGCATCACCACTCGCTGCTGCAGAGTGGCAGGAGGTGGGCATGGAGCTGTGGTGCCATTTCCTCCCTTTCACCTACACAGAAAGCACCCTTGTGTTGGGTCACGAGTATTTGATTTCTCTCCTTAGTCCTGCTTGCATTTTGTTACCAACAGCTTGTAAGAGGCAGGAGGCAGAGCATTTGGGGATCTATAGTTTAATAAACTTCAGAATTTAGAATGCACTCATCTTGTTCACTCAAGCTTGTGCTCTAGCAAGTGCACTTGTAAAGATGTATTTCTGATTACAGCTGCGTATAAGATAATAGTATTTGGATGATGTTGATTTATTTTACTTTAGAGTTGAAGATTACTGGTTTTGTTCAATCAATTAATGTACAATGAGCAAACAAAGACACAACAAGCAGTTTTTAAATTGTTTTAGTTCACTGTGAGCAATGGCAGGCCTTTCTGAGATTTTCCTTTATTTTGCAGATCTGGAGAAGAAAACTTTTAGAAAGAGATCTTGCTATTTTGAAGCATACATTTACAGATATTGCCAATAACTTAGGGGAACATTCTTAGGGAAATATAAACATCTGACTCCTTTCTTCAACCTACAATTGCAAAAGTTGCACTACCTTGGAAATATGAACTTCATTTCTTTTCTAGTAAGTGACAGAAATATATCAGGAAATAAGATGAAGCAGCTCTTTCACAAGAAGCAGGTTATGAGGGAGGATAAATAAAAGTTGTGAAACTGCATCTAACAGCATGTGAAGAATAGCCTGTAAACTTTGTCCAGAGGAACATGAGTCATCAATTAAAAGTCTCTTCACCAGCTGTTAAGAAACATTTCATTTTGTCCTAATCAGCCTTCTCTTTGAACACTGAGTCATCAGACAAAAGAAAGGGTTTTTTTTAACTTGTTACCTGTTGTTACCTGAACATTTCCTTTATTGTCAAAACATGACAGAATTTCATAATCCAAAAAGATGAATCATAAACAAGTGAGTTTTGTTTGTCTTCTCCTTAGGATATTTTTTGTTACAATAACTTAATGGATGGCAGAAAAGCTAGCACTGTCAGGAAGCCATCCAATTAGCAGGGACTGTATCGGAGGCACTTATTCTCAGAGCAATGAATGCCAGGGTCAGGCAAAGAAATTCTCCCGTGTGCCTTCTACTGAAGTTCACTTCAGCAGGACCACTGCCCCTTGATCGTGCCCTGCGTGTGGGTTTTAATGTGGTGGGCAGAACAGGGTTTCAGCAGCACAGAACTCATGAGTATGCAAAGGACGTCACAAACATAACGTATAGGTCTATGCAGTTCATCAGAAAAAAAGCAACCCAACTTAGCTCTAAATCAACTGATCAGATCCATAAAGAAGAAAATGTGTATTTTTAATAGCCATTTAACCATCATAATGTCCTCGTTCCAAGGCTTTTCTTCAGGGACAGGAACTAAAAGAGAGCACGTATCTATTACCTTCAAATGCCCACAATTATGAAATATTGAAGACAGTCATGCCATCATCAGCAAGCAATGACCGTCACTGCTGGCCAGGACGATCCAGGGGCTGGCTTTCTGCAGTGTTCAGGATACACAGGTCTGCTCCTAAGGCAGGGATAAAACAAAAACAAAACCCTTCTCAGTCTTCAAATGAAAAATCTCACAGCATTTTTCAATATTTTCAAGCACATCCTTAAGTGACATCAAAAAATACTGAGCTGTTACTGCCCTACTGAATTATTATAGAGGCAAAAATTTCCTGCAGTGTTTTTTTGAGTAACAGTGTGAGTTTGTCTTTTTGATGCAAGTATTTTAAAATTAGTCATGGCAGTTTCCCTGCATATTTAATTACAATCACTTAAATATTGGCATTAAACACGCGTGTTGCAAAGGTGGCTTGGATTTCGGCCGTATCTCTGAGCTTTCCATTCCTTCCTGATTTTCATGTCATTCTTTCTTAATAGATTTAGCAACGTCTGATGCTATCTGCATTGAAACAAAGTATTTTATTTACACTCCTAAGTTAAATTATTTAGTTGAGCATAGGCTCTCTTTTTCTATGGGAATCTGTTTATTGGTGGGAAGAAAAACACCAGAAAGGTTTTTGTGTTAATCATAATTAAAGCCCACAGAGATTGCAGGGGGATGTATTAGAAGCTTGATGCTAGAACTCTAAAAGAAAATCAAATTCTATTCTACCCAGATGGTTGTTTTATTATTTGCAGATGATAAACACCACCTGTAATAATCACACAGTGTGTCTACCTCACTTCTTTTTCCATTAACACACCCAACAATAGTCACCACCCAAATGTAATCAATATATTATCACCCTCCAACACAAACATAAGTCCACTTTCTGCTTGCTTCACCCAGGCAAGTTTCCAAAAAAAATCAAGAGCAACTTTGCTAAGAAAGGGGCACACAATTGAAGACAAGGTTAAAGTCAAAAGCTATGAACATGTATCTATGCATATATGTCTATTGCTTAAAAAATAAAGACTATTTCTTAGAAACACGAACATTACTCAGAATGAGACAGAGATGGCTAGAAAGTACAACAATGGTTTGATTTTGAGTGAATCTGACATAATCAGGGAGCTAAAAATTCTGAGCAGACTTCTGTTTTGTTTTCTACTGCTGAAATAACACAGACCAAGTTAAAAATGGGTACAAATCTGCTTATGAGCCTGGGACCCAAACACTGTCAAAATATTGGCATGTATAGTAAACACACGCAAAGGAGAACAGCATTTTATTTATAGGAAAATAAAATACTAAAAAACATTAAAATGTGGTTAAAATGCTGACTATGCAAAAGTGGAGATGGATTTCCCTTTTGTTAGGGGCAAGGAGGGAAATGTCAGGGCTACAAGGACTGCGATGACACCCTGAACCGGCAAAGCCGGGCAGGTGGATGCAGAAAGGGCACGGGTGGACGGAGAGCAGGTCAGGTAGCGGGAGGAGAGCCGGAGGGGGAGCATAGGACAGATACCACAGGGCCTTCAGCTGCTAAAGCCTCCCCGGGCGTTTGGTCTAGAGCCCCGCTTCGGCGTCCCCTGGAGCTGCTCCCAGGACAGAGCTGTGGAGCCGGGCCGCGGGCTGGCTCCAGCGGCGCTAGCGACGCTGCCGCGGACGGGGGCAGCTCCTTCGTGCAAAGCGAGGCGGAAAGCGCCTTCCTGCACGCGCTGCGAGGCGGGCGGCACGCGTGCCCCGGGCTCCGCTACGGGAGAGGAGCGCGACGACCCCCCCACCGCCTCTCGTGGGGCTCCCGCGGCGCCCCGTGCGGGGCAACCGCCCCAACGGCCGCCGCCCCCCAACGGCCGCCGCCCCCCAACGGCCGCCGCCCCCCAACGGCCGCCGCCCCCCAACGGCCGCCGCCC
>PTEX01000044.1:1731584-1745732 GCA_003342815.1 Eudromia elegans
GCGGGCGGCGGCGCCCTGGCTGCTCGTGCTGCCGCTGCTGCTGCCGCCGCCCGCCGCGGCGCTCGCAGGTAGGTGGCGGCCCCCGCGCGCCTGGGCTGCCCAGCGCCGCGTTGCGGGGACGGTCTCGGGACAGCCCTCGGTGTGCGCGCTGCTCCGCGCGTGTCCGTGCTGTGTGTGCCTTCCCGAGCGGCGTTTGGTGGTCACTAACCCCAGGAGTTCCACCTCTGAGCTGCGGGGTGGGCGCAGCCAAGGACAAGTGAGGACTGCGCATCCCATCTGCGCTTAGAAATACCTGTAACTAGCCCACGAGCACAATCAGGGCGTTTCTCGGTCGCTTCCTCTGTGCCCCTGGCCCTTCAGTTACGGGACGCCTGCAAGGAATGGATCCATCCGTGAGGATGGTCTTGGGCAGGCGGCTCACATTAGCTGCTCCTGTGAGTAACTCTCATTCTGCTCACCTGTGTGTCAACCGGAACGTTTCCACAGGGAGAGCCGTGCATCCCAGGACAGGAAAACAAAGAACAAAAAATGCACCAGCCGGAAAGGAAAGGTTTGCGCAGGCAGTTCTAGCAGCAAACTCTCGGGTGTGAGCAATGGTATTTACCAAGTGGGAATGAGCTCGTAGGTCCTAGCTATTGAGTGTGTGTGTGCATGATAGGTCCCGTGCTGCTTTGAGAAGCATCACAAATGATTTATTTTTTTATATCTGTGAATAAATTAGAGCAAGGCATTCTCCAGGTTGGTGGATATTTAGAGAAACCTCTCCTGGCTTCGTGCTCCTCATTTCTGCTGTAGTTTGCCCCCAAAACAAAAGGGGAGCATCCTTACAGACTGAAATCCACAACAGAACTCTTTCCAGGACCCGTGAGAGGTGGACTGTGGTATCAAGTGCTCCTTTTATCCTGCCCTTGAGGGACACTGTCCAAGGATTGTGCTTCACTTAATTCATTTGGCAATTCTGTGAGTGACTTTGACTTTTGGTGTAGGTCCTCAGGGTGCTCTGCCCTGCAGTGCTTATTGTGTTTGAGGCAAGTGATTGTGTCTGTATAACTGGCATTCAGATTTTACGACTTTTTTTAGAAAATTATAGAACATAGTGTGTGTAGTGTGGTATGGGTGTTGTGTGGGTTTTTTATTTGTTTGTTCTGTTTGTTTAACCTTAAACAACAATGGAAGTTGGTTCCCTAATAGACCAGCTATGTTTCTTAAATACGATCTTGCAAGCTCCCCCTTTTCAATATTTTTGATAACTAAGTTGTTTGGTCTGCATTTTCAAACCTAATTTAATTTTTGTCTTACAATTTATGTATTATCAGATTTTTTACTCATAAATAGATAAATAGATCTATGCTCTGAAAAGGAGCTGCAACCCTCCCTTTAAGCAAATTTTCATCTGTTTTATTTGACTGTTGCCAGAGTACTGAAAGATACATAATGTCTCTTTTTATAAATAAGTTCTTCTGGGAAATGTAGAATAAAATGATGAAGTGCAGTACAGGCTTTGAAATTAAGCTACTGAACCTGAGTTCAGGGATTGAATTTATGCCCAGACATTATATCTTACTATGCATTAAATCCATCCAGAAGACAGGCAGTAATCGAGTACTAATGATACATTTGCTTTCTTCTGTACATCTGTATAGTAAATCGTTGACAAATCATAGTCAATCATCAATATACTGAAGTCAGTATATATCAAGTATTTTAAAGCAACTTTACTCCCCTTTGCATTCTCCTCCATTTTTCTTCTCCCCAGAATTAGTCTACAGTGTTACTATAGAAAATAGTAGACTTGATGCAATGAAATTGAGTTAAAACTGTGCCTGCTGTTTCTGAATTTGAGAGGAGGAAAGAGACTGCTTTTTGCAAGCAGTTTCTTTTGCTCCCTCTGGAAACTGGAACAACAGAGAGGATTTGCTTGGAAGCTTTTCATGCAATGTTCAAAACAGAACTGCTCTATCCCAGTCGTCAGTTACAGTCACTTTTATTCCTGTTTGACACGATACAGAAGATATGGTCATTGAGGACTAGCTGATAATTATTGAAGAACAGAAATGTAACGCTTGGCCCAAAGTTTGAGATGTTCCAGTATTGACACAAGCTAATTTAAGGTACATAAGGAAGATTAGAGTATGTAAGAAGTGTTATCTTCCTAGCATTCTCATCTCTAAATTACATTCTCATGCCAGGCTGTTCCAGATAATGCTGTGGTTTGTGCTCTGGGAGTCAGATTTGCTTCTGATTTCCTCAACTTAACAGACAATTTATTAATGCCTGTTAGGAATGTAAGTGGTTAAAGTTGGTATTTTTATAGAGAAACTTCTCAATGCTGCTGGAACTTGGTGCTTAAAGCCCCAAACCAAGGTTTGCTTTGCAGTTCTGTGTGCTACCATTCAGGCTTACCATTCTGATAACTTCAGCCTTCCTTCATTGTTGTTTTCTAGCAATATCTTCTTTGTGTTCTTAATTCCAAGACAAACAAGTGGTTAGTATTACTCAAATCTTTTGCAAGTATGTGGGGGGTTCAAGCCTCTCTTTCATTTAATATCTGTGGCTTGTTTCTACTGATTAATTTCTCTCCAGGAACTGGTGTTTATTATCTCCAGCCACATGATTAATAGCTGAGAGAGTTAAAAATCATCTCTTACGAAGCCTGTATTTTTAGAAGCCAGACCCATCTCTGGGTAAAAATAAGATTTTCTTAGAGAACCATATTTAAATGATTTGTTACAGATCTGTTTGTGTCAACTTATGATTAGTGTGATAACTTTTTTGTTTAAAGAAAAAGTATAGTAAACCAGATAAAGCAATAAATAAATAAAAATAAAGTAAACAACATATAGGACAGAAGGGGTATGGGATGTCTTTCGATATGAAGAGGTTAAATCAGCTAACCAGCTGTAGTACTTTCATATGAAAAACAGATGACTGAACAGGTATGTAATCATATATTATTTTCTTTCTGCCTGGCTACAACACTATTTTAAACTGAATTAAACTGACCCAGAGAAGGAAGCTGGAAGGGCAGTGAAGCTAGTGTTTATGATGGCCTTGGCTTGCACCAGACTTCTCTGCTCTTGGCTTTCCTTGTCTTTTCTGAAGATGCATAAGTATCTTGTTCTTAAGGTGTTCACAGGGTGCATCGATGCAATGTTCCTTAGATCCAACTGTGTGTGTTACTTCCTTTAATAGCATTTCCAAGACAGTCCTTAGTAACCTATGTGTAAAAGTAGTAGATGACTGCGATAAATAACTTGCTCTGTAGAGTGGAAAAAAAACCCACACTTCAAATCTATAGGCAGGATTAATGTGTCTAAAACTCATGACTGGCGGTTTTAACAACAAAAAGAAAAACCTTACGTACAGGAAAGAGACTATAAATAATAAGGTACCTATTATTAGATACTGACTAGTTGACATCTGAAATGACTGCGAGAGCACTCTGAACAGTCACGTGGTGCCTCAAAGCACACGAGACCGTACCTCCCAGGACACGGACAGAAACGCACACCTGTACTTCAGCAAACTCCACTGCTTGTGAACTCACGGCAAGCAGCTGCCCAGCATGAGGCTTGAGCCTCCTTTTGCTTGGGCCTTCTCAGTTCTCCCCACACAGATCCCTCCTGCCCTTCCAGAGACCTCCTGAGCTAGTCAGGATGAGATGAGCACTGAGGGCAGCAGCGGGCTGCCGTTCAGGGCTGCCTTGTGCTTCTGTCCTACAACCTTAAACACAGATAAATGTGGAGCACAAGGAGGAAGTAAATTGTGATGCAAGTTCTTTGAGTAGTGGAAGAAATCCCTAGCAAGGTGCTTTAGTCTGCTGGGGTGTTCCCAGCACAGCTCAGACACTACAAAGAGCAACCTCCAGATGCTGCTGGGCATCGTGCAAGGTGCACTCAAGTCCTGCACTCTTCTGGATTGTTCCAACACTTCCCAGCCTGGCAGGTTGGAAGTGGAGCTGGTGGAGCAGGGGAGGAGAGCTTTCCTCTGAGGAGATTTCCCAAAGGGTAAGGGGAGGAGGTGACCTGTGGCCCACATGTTTGTGCTTTGGCATGAGGTACAATCTCACGTGGATAACAGCGAGTGCCCGTGTGGCTACATAACTCCTGCCAAGCCTGCCTGCTCTATGCTGCACCACCTGCGGTTACGCCACAAACACGACTGTCGTTACTGTCAGGTGAGGCGCTGGGAGGGCTTTCCCTGTCGGGGTCTGAGGGGTGGAGTTGCGACCTCTTCGAAATACTCTCTTGCCATTGGCAAGCATTGACTGGAGGTGGGAAACAGTCTATGTATTATCTTTAAGAATTGCAGGCAGTCGGGCTGAGAAAGTCATATTGCCACCCAAGAGACGAGCTGTTGCAAGCCTGTAAGGTGCATCAGGCCTGCCTCCCAGGACTGATCTAGAAAAAGGTGTCCAGCTTGGGTCTTTTGAGGATTAACCTTCCCCTGAAGAAGGCCTTGCCTTCCATTTTTCACTTGCTTCATACTCTGCCTGAGGGAAAAAGTGGACTCGGAAAAGGACATTTCACTTACTTAAACAATTAATTTGTATTTCAAGAAAAATAATCTCTTGTCTAGACAAGCCATTAGTAGGTTGTGCAGCAAGGAACAACACTCTTTAGGCAATAAGTCGATATTACCAGTTCTAGTTGCCTAACAGATATTAGCCAGCACTAAATAAGGAAAGCCAAAGCTGTACTGGCTGAGTTTATGTGTAAAAATATGTATATATATATTTAATGTGTAATTTAGGAATTTGTCCAAACATCGTGTGTCAGACTTCAGCTGAGAGCTGTCACATGGAATCTGTCTTTATACTCTTTCATTTTAAAAAGAAAGTTTATTTAACTTGAGTTTATTTAACTTTCAAATACTTGAGTATTTGAAAAACAAATTTAACGTGTTAGAAGTATTCTGATTTAGCTTTTTTTATGGCTATTGGGATGTGGTTTTTGCTTGTTGGTTTGTGACAGCCCTTTACTTCAGTATGATCTATGGAAAAGTAATGACCCTAGATATATTCTAGGGAGAAAAAGAAAACTCAAATTCTGAACAGTTGGCCATTTTTAATAATTTATATGATTTCAAGCATTTGCTTTGGAGAAGTAGCTGGAATGTCATGGAATTGTTATGTCAAAAATAGGGCTTTTTATTTTTTTGTCAAAAACAGATTTGTATTCTAGACTTACAAAATATCAAGTTAAATTATTTTTATTTGTAAAAAATATTCTCATAGGTTATGACAGTCTTGAAGAGGCTGCAAATAGTTTTAGGCAACACATCTTGAACTTCACTGAAGTTGTTTCAAGACAATATTTATGATGTCGTTATGTGAAATTGACAGATAACATAATTCCAGTAACTGCAATAGTTTTCTCCTATTGGAGTGCGTCGAGGAAGTGTTTTTGCAATGGAGTGCGAGGGGTACAATCAGAAGCTTTGCCCTTGTACTTGCAAACCTTCAGAGCAGCGGGAAGTAAATTCAGTTTATTTAGTTTCCATCTTACAGGTTGGTAAAATGCAGTAGTCATCAGCTACCACAGCCTTCTCCAGCTTTCTTCCAGCAAGCCTTCCCTGTCGTGGGAAGAGTTTTTTTCTGGCAGAGTGGGTCTTCACCTATTCTAACCTCTGAAATGGTTTTTGACCAGCATTCCCTGCAGTGCCGTTTTTATTAGTCAGAGCATGATTTGGAGAAATAAGTATGAGACTTCAGAAAGAGCAGAGTGTGTCAGGGCAGTATGCACCTTTAGTTCACCTTCTATATCTGTATTCCCAGCCAGCATTTTTATGCTTTCCACAAGCAGCCTCTTACTCACCTGCTTCCAATGGCAACCATGCTTATCTTTGTCAAAAATGGAACCAACATATCCAAACCTTTTTATTCTGTCATGTTTCCCACCCCTTCTCTTAAGATATTTACTCTTCTGTCTGCTCCACCTCCTCATTTTCATTTAGTCTTATGACTCTGCTTCCGTACATGTATTTTTTTCCTTTTTCCCCTGTGCCCCTAATGAAAAGACTGACGGGAGTAACTGACTCCACTTCTAGGAGGGCAGTAGCTTTCTCTGTGGTTATGTGTCAAGCACTGCTATGACTAAAACAGGAAATCACCTCTGTGCTTCTCCCCACATTCCCACTCGCACTGCTAAAGTAAAAGTCTTCACCAGCTTGGCTTAGTAGTCTGCCAACACCCAGCAACACACCATGCCAAAAGTGTGACCAAGTTGTAATAAGATTTATGACCTTTTTCCTAGTTATCCAATCTGTTGAATCTCAGAAATGAGTTTAAGGAATTAGTGCAGAGAAGAGTTTCAAGCCCACTCCATTGAACTTTTTTTTTTTTAAACTCATTTGCTTAGACTGCTGCTAGGATGACTAATACCAGGTAATGACATTTGCAAACGTGTATTCCTGGCTTTGCAGGGTTTCCCTTCCTCTCTGTCACTTTTGGATTGCGATTTTGGCTCGGTTCCGCTGTTTACCATTTCATGTGCTCCCTCACATTCCTGCCTGGCCAGTGTCAGCTTGCTGAGGAACATAGGTATGCCAGAAAAGACAGTCCTAACCATCTGCTAGCAAATACTACTAAATGTTAGGCAAAATAGACATTTGGTGTGACCCAGTATTACCACTCTTATGTTGTGCATAAGTGTGTAATTATTGAATGATTGAATATCTTTTTCATTGCAAGCAACGTAGCTAGAGTTAGGCAAGAGAATGGGAATTTCTTAAAGGGGGAAAAAAAAAGCAGCAGTATAGCAAACAAGCACGATATTACAAGAATTGGGGAAATTCACCCAAACTGAATAAGACGACTATAGAAAGGCATTGAGTTACAGAATAGCCAAAAAGCCCAAAGTGAATGTTTTAGTGTGTATTTTTGAAAGCTAGCGCTTAAATTGCTTCATATTTCAGTGCTTCACAGTTGCCAGTGAAGAAAGGAGGATCAGCATTTTGAAAGTATGCTTTTTAAATGTGTGAAATTGGCTTACATCAGTGACCCTGAATTGGCAGCTGGAAATGGCTGGGTGCAGAGTGCTTGCCTTGTTGCCAGCCTCAAAAGAGTTAAGTCCATTAGAGGTGTTCCCAGCAGCTCCTTAGTATAAGAAAATCCATCAGTAATATAAGTGTGTCATGCACTTATTTTTGTTCTTTGTAATGCTAGATTATCAAATTCAAGTGAAAAGTGGAGCTAACTTTCTTCTGGCTTACATGGAAATTAAAAAAAATGTTATCTCCCTTTGGACTGGATTAGCAATTCAGTTGATAGAGCGTTCATGTAGTTGCAGCCAGGATTTGTTCTGAAGTACTGGTAAGAATCACTAGCTATTTGTCACAGGGTTAGACAGCTGGACATAAAGAGTAGGTACATTGAATAGATAGTTGTATCCTGGAGATTGTATGCATTTGTATTTTATGTTTCTGCATAGATGTATGCATGTGAGCATATAGATAGTGCTGTATGTAATCAAAACTGTTTTGAGAAGGACCAGCTTGAGTAAACTGTATATACAGCACTCAACTCTGTGCAATTAAACTGACTCCATTTTTAAACCCAACAGATTCTTTCGTAAAAAGTAGATGAAGCATCTGCAAAGCAGTCTTCTACTCACGTGAATGATCTTACTGATAAGAGCAGGGCTTTTTTGCTCACATATTAAGATATTTTTAGACTAAGTCATTTTTTTGTAAAGCCTTGCAGTTGCTTATTCTAAGATCAAGGCTTGGCTATTCATTGTGATGATCAACTTTACAAACCTTCATTATTATTTGCTTTCCAGTTCAGGTGTGCAAAAAAATCATGGAAATGTATAGAACAGTCTTGCTCGAGGTTTGATTTACAGCACTTCAAAAGCCAGTAATAAGGGCTCCAGGTTTCTCCATGCAAGAAATAAATTAAGGAGGTGACTTCATTATACTGGAAGGTGATGACAGCCATTGCAGACAATGCATATGATGCAGACCCCACCTGAGAAAGCCAAATGCAAGACTCAAGTCTGCTCTCAGGTGGGCCAGTGTAAACTGAGAATACTCCTGTCACATTCATGACATTAATTCTGGTTATTGGAGGGAAATGGCCTCAGAATGAGACTGGATATATTGTGTTAAAGGACAGAATACTGACGTAAGCAAGGAAAGGCACATACTTCATCACAGATTTGTGACCCTGGAACATACCTGCTACATTTAAGCTTTGTTTTCTGTGCCTGCTTCCAGATACTGTTGAGCATTATACAGACATTAGCTCCTGTAGAAATAGTGGATTGCCATGGATCCTGTTTTACATATGAATTTTTGAAGAATTAAAAGAATTATATAGCTTGTTTGAAGGACAAAAAGAAATTGTTACTAAAGGGTCAAGACCAAAAAAGAGAATCCAAATCTTTACTTTTAAAGTTAATGGAAAATTGATGGTCTTAGTCTCTCTGTCTTCGAAGTCCACAGAACTCGGGGCATATAGGAGCAAACTCAGTGTTTTAATGCTTTAGATCTTGAAAAGATATGGTTCTGTGGGTTTTGTTTGCTGAGATTGGCTCATCCACTGTAGTCAATGTTTCTGTTTTGAAACTTCGTTTACCACATCAAAAACCACAGAATGGGATGGGCGTTGAAAAAAATCAACAAAAATACCTTTATATGATGGTTTAAAATATTAAAATATAATAAACGAACACATATCTCCCATATGTAACTTCTTCCACTTTAAAAAGGCTTACAGATGTGCCCAAGAAATACAAATGTGTTTATACATGGAAGGACAAATGTCAAAAGGTACAGGCAAACAAAAATATTCAGAAAATAGGTGAGGTAATTTCCCTTGTCTGATGAGTTCACTGCTTCCGTCTAGTTCGATTCAGTGACTGTGTATTAGCCTGATAAGCAGTACAGATTTTAAAAACTTTTTAAGAGAAGGTCTGAAGATAAAGATCTGAAAATTGAGCTGTTAAGGATATTTTTAGCTCTGCTTTACCTGTCTAGAAGTGTCCCATGCAAATACATTACTTCATAGTTCAAAGACAGCTTTCAATGCTGATCTAAGAAACCCTGTCAAAGTGGGGGCAAAAGTGACCTTAGTAGATTGTCCAATCCATCTCCTTACCCTTAAGAGAATCAACTAAGTTTGTTCCTAGCGGATGTTTCTCTGATATGCCCTTCCAAACCTCCATCAGCACTCTCAGGTGATTTATTCTCACATGTCACCCCACTTCCCATGAAACATGCTTTGTAATGCTGCCATTTTCCCTGAAACAAGTCCATTTCCTTTCCCTTATTCATGGAAGACAGACGATTCCTATCACATAAAGACTTACTACGTTTCCTGCCTACCCTCTTCCGGACGAGGTGCACCTCTGGTAACTCAGGCCGCTTAAGCTGCGGGCACCAAGGCTAATCGGCCTGACTGTCGCTTCTGCTGGGAGCAAAGAGGCGCATCCAGTTTGTTCCATCCTAGCCGGGAAGATGGATCAGCCCAGGGGACGGATTCTCCTCCTCTGCTGGATGGCACATGTAAACTACACGCCTCATCCATAGGGAGCCCCGGGGACAAATCTCCTGCTTATCTGCTGCTGTGTGAGGGTTAGTTTTTAATCTTTTTTTCTGGAGGATTTTGGACCTTTCAGTATTGACTGTATTTTGCTCTGGACTCTTTTGCATACTTATCTCTTTCCTTGTCAGTTTTTTTAGTTTTTCCTCATTGTTTTCTGTTGAGAAGACTTTCATGGCTTTGACACACAGCAGTCCAAGAAAATACCTGTGTTGTATTTCCTCTAATTTGGGCACTGCAACAGAAAGTTCCTTTGTGTCTCAGTCCTTCCTTCTCTTCCCACACTGATTGCCCAATTGCCTTTTTAAGGACTTGGGCTGAATTGTGGTTACTTCTAATTTTTTTTTAATCTCTCCTTCCTGTTTATCAGTTACACAAGTGACAGATATTCTGTAGCCTCAGATATTTCAGTGAAAGGATGCTGTATAGTGCCGAGTGGAATTTGATGCATGGGTATTTTGGGACCCATGTTTTTGTTTGTTCTTAATGGCATATGCATCAATGTTTTAGAAACTTCTCTATTTTACTGAATGTATCTTGCCACTTTTCAACATGATAATTTAATAACTGAGCTCATGGTTTTAGCCCGTGCAAGGTGACTGTCACTCCATCTCTCTATGTCCAAACAGTGAAGGAAACAGGACTTGCTACTTACTCTCTGGAAATAAATAAATGTGCCTTAAAAACTATGTCTGTTTTGAATTGTTTTCCAAATAGAAAAAAAAAAATCTGAAAATCAATGAATAGTAGCTAAGTCCTAAAAATACATCATCTCCCTATACAGTTTAATGATAAAAAGGTACAGATACAGACATACACCTAAGTTTTGGAATGTTAATATATATCTAGAGGCTTGAAAATCCCACAGTTTCCACAGAACGGTTTATAGTACTTGGTCTTGACAGACTTGTCACTGTGTAGTTCAAAGATTTCTGAAAGTCAGCAAGTTCACCAGGACAGTACTTTATTTTATTTACAGAAGCATTGATACCTTACTTAATAATATAGGAGAACAAACACTTTGGTAGTGAAATATGATATTAAAATCATAAGGACTGCTTAAGGAAGTAAAAAAGTCAAGCATTCTTTCAGATGAGTTCCTGCTGTTCATTTTAATATGTTTTTTTTCTCCCTCTTCCTGTTTCTTTTCATTATCTTAAAGCAGAACTAGACTTGCATTGCATCTCAGAAGGAGAAGCTAAAAGGGTTTTGAAAAGTCCTGAAAGACCACAGATCCACTTTCTCTCTTCCCTATATGCCCTCTGTCATGGCCGTTCACTAAAAGCTTTTTCACAGCAGTGGCTTTTTCAGGACTGGCTCTTGGAGTTACTAATCGCTGCCAGTTCTCACCAGCACCATCTTCATGGCAGGAGGTGCTTGGGATGGAGTAGAGAATTTGCAGTTTGGGAGTATGTCCCTGGGCCCAAGGGCCTCCATTATGCAAGCCATTTAGCCATGTGAGCATCTCCATTTAATTTGTAATATTAAATGTGTGGATTGATGACACAGGTAACTGGCTTTTTAGACCCCAGACAAGTTTGCTTATTTTTTTTCTAGGTTGCTGAACAATAATTCCAATGAGTGACCTAAGAGCAGGTATTCAATTGTGCCTTTCTGAAAAACAAATTTAAACAATGAATTGTTTTAGGGTTATTGTGATCATCTGCTCCGATCTGCCAATGTGAAATTTTACCTCTGATTATAGAGCTATGCTTGAACTAGGTTCCATATATATTTTTAAACATTTAAACATATTAATTTAATGTATAGTAATAGGCAAATTCTGCAAGAATTCTAGAGAAGCATCAAGGATTTTGTATGCTTTTGAGTCTTAAATTGTGCAGATACCCAGTTAAGCTGATTTTTTTAATGTTTTTCTTATTTTTGACTGAACTTCTGAACTTACCTAATTTTAGCTTTAGATAGTTCTGTGCCAGTGTCCCTCATAGAGAAAAACTGTTTTTGCTAGAGACAAAAAACTGCTCTTAGGACTAGCTAAGGACCTTGTTTTGAACTAACTGAATTTCCGTGGACAACAACATTATGCCCTTTGCTGAGGGGGAGGCAGCATTTAGTATTTTATTGCACGCTTAAAAGTAAGCATATTTTTCCTTATGTGGAAGCATACGTATTTGCTGATTCGTAGTGTATATCACTCCTTCCTTTTTTTTTTTTTTTCTTCTCTTTCCCAGCAGAATCGTATTGTTCTTTGCCCAGCCCTAGGAATGTCCATTTTGAATCTATAAACATGAAGAATGTTCTACACTGGTCTGCACCAGATGGCACAGGAGATGGAGTACTCTACAAGGTGAAGTATTCAGTGTAAGTTGGCTTGTTGGTTTTATTCCTCGTTCTTTTTAGATTTTTTAATGCAAGATATGGCTATTAAAAGTACAGGAAGGAAAACTAAAAGGTGGGTTAGAAGATTTAAGGATTGTGCTGTGGATTGGCATCTCAGTTGCCTTTTATATACATTTAAATGAATCTGGGAATTGAATATTTAATGGAATATTAACAGCACGTGGTGTTTCACTGGCCTTTTATAACAGACTCACCACACACTGATCTCTTCTGATCCCACAGATTCCTGCAGCTTGGGAGTAAATCCACTGAAGTTCTCAAGTAGGGAGAAAAGCAAAGCAAAGTGATTAGAATAAGGACCTTGTATTTTAAAAAGTTGCACCTAATGGTTGTTAGCATGTCAAGGAATCTGAGTTAAGACAAGAATCCATTTCCTTTATTCTTACTGAGCTATGAGAGAGAGAGAACTTCTTTTTTCTGCAGGACAGTACATGGGGTTTAGCTTATTGAAAGGTGTAGTGCTGTTGTTATCGAGGATCTAATATCTTCAGTCTTACTGTCTGCTATATACCCTTCCCTGAGTCTGGTAGTTTTTTCATGACACTAAAACCAAGTTTAATTTCCAGAAGTTTTCTTGTAACTTGTACTGGTTATGGAAAAAAATGCGAGGAGTTATTTTTGTGACCAGAGATTGTGCCTTCTTTTGCTGTCCTTACTGACAGAGGAGTGACATATTTCGCCTTCCTAGAAAGGAGGAAATTGCTAGATAGTAATAGAATCAAGAATAACTGGGGAAAGGGTAAAATCCTCTGAGAGAGTTACCTCACTGCCTCTTCAGGGTCAGCTGATCACAAGATTGTGTAGTCGTAGTTACAGCCATCTTTCATCTTATTATATTCACATGACTTCTTGCCTAGAAGAGCGAAGCCTGGAGCTAGGTGGAAAGTGCTAGTGAGTGATATTATCCTGGAAAAACATAGAAGCTTCCTTTTAATTAGTAACCAAATGGGAATTCTTTTCAGCACAATATGAATTTGAGCTCCTGAGCTCAGTATGCATAGGAGCTCCTGAGGAAAACCAGGCAGGATTTTTTCAACAAAATCCTGAATTCCTTTAGGAGAATATAAAACCTTGTCAGTAGAGAAGCACTGTAGGTAGCATGTGTGTGCCTCTGCTTCGGCACTTCAAAGGGTTTTGAAGTTTATTGCATCTCACATGGATTTTTTTGTTTTGAGCGAAGAGGGAAGTAATGGAGAGCTTGAAAGTTACAGATAAGTGGTCTCCTATACAAGTATTTGGAGACCCCTGAGCATTTGTTTTCACATTCCAAACAGAGCCATTGGCCATTTTGGCTAGTTAGTCCTTGATAAAACTATTTTACTTCATCTATATAGTCACCTGGGACAGAATGATGGCCAATAGAACCAACTCTCTTCTCCTCTGTATTTAAACTAAATGTATGGAAAATGTGTAGAGATCTCTGATCTCTGCAGGCAAAACACAAGTATCCCTGGTATTCTGGTTAGTTCCTTATTGCATCTTCTAGAGAGGGTTTATTGTGATTTTTATTTTTAAAAAAAGAGTATATCATGTGGGTTTTTTTTTTCTTTTTGGTAATTTGATAAATTCTTAAAATTGCAAATTTTTGCAGAGCTGGCAAACTATTTTCTTAGCTCTAGTATCAGATCCTGTGTGTATGTTAACAGATGACTAATACCATGGTGATGGTTTCTGTACAACTCCTTTCTCTTTCTTTTTTGACATAGATATGGTATTGGCAAATGGATAAGAAAATCAGAGTGCAGGAATATCAGCAGAACATGGTGTGACCTCTCCAGTGAAACAGCTGACTATGAAGAGCAATACTATGCAAGTGTTAAAGCCTTCCTGCACGGGATGTGCTCCAACTGGATGGAGACTACCCGATTCAACCCTCTCACAGAGAGTAAGGAAAGCTGATCACAAAGACAAATGTTTATAATCTAAGAGTGCTGGGCCTGTTCAGCCTGAAGAAGAGAAGGCTGAGAGGGGACCTGATCAGTGTGTATAAGTACCTCAAGGGAGAGAGTGAGGAGGATGGGGGCTGGCCTCTTCTCGGTGGTGGCCAGCAATAGGACTAGGGGAAATGGACACAGATTGAAGCATCAAAAGTTCCACAGGAACTTAAGAAAGAATTTCTTAACGGTGAGGGTGACAGAGCACTGGAACAGGCTGCCCAGAGAGGTGGTGGAGTCTCCTTCTCTGGAGATCTTCCAAACCCGCCTGGACACCACCCTGTGCCACATGCTCTAGGGGACCCTGCG
>PTEX01000044.1:1745747-1779919 GCA_003342815.1 Eudromia elegans
GAAGAGTCACAGTGAGTGAATTCCAGAGCAGAAATTCTTTGTGATGAATGAATTCTTTGTGGACATCACCCTGTGCCACATGCTCTAGGGGACCCTGCGTGTGCAGGGGGGTTGGACTAGATGACCTCTACAGGTCCCTTCCAACCCTAGCCATTCTATGATTCTAATCTGGATTAGTAGCTAGTGTGTATGTGCCTAAATAGCACACGCCCTTTTAATTTTAGTGAGGGCGTAGAATTTTTTTTACTCTTATTTGAGGTTTGTGTTGCTGGCAACAGTAGTTGAAATAATCTTATGAGAATTTGAATATGCATATTAAATTAATATATTTAATATTTTAATAGATTTTAAAAGTCTTCTGTATATTGAATACTCGTTTGTGCTTTGATAAATCTTCAATCAAAAAAAGCTGTGGATAAATATTTTTTTTTAGAAGACCGTATTAAACAAAGCAGTAATTGTACTCTGTAGCATAATATCTCTCAACTCTGCCACATAATCCAGGAGCATTCTGGTAATTTAGCTTATTTGATCAAATGGAGTTACAAGGTTTTATATTCTGTTAAGTCATAGGAATTTCTAGCAAAATTCCAAATCAGAGTTCACACTGTCAGTGTGAAACTTTTCTTAGGTATCTGGAAACAACTTTTTACTAAAATAAATTAATTGTGCTACTAAGTACTACTTAGACTTCCCAAAATACTACAAAAAGTAACATCACTCACTTTAAGAAACTCATAGTCAAATTAATGTGACTCTGCTGCATGATATGGCTTTACATAAATGCTTATTTTTCCAGCCAAAATTGATCCACCCATGGTAAGCGTATCTTCTACGGAAAAATCAATTTCAATCATTCTGACAGCTCCAGAGAAATGGAAAGGAAGTCCTGAGGAAGAACCCTTATCTCTGACTCAGGTATATCCTGGCCTGCAATACAACGTGTCCGTCCTCAACAAAAAAACAAAGAAACGGGTAAGTTTTGAAAAGTCTATAGAACTGTATCTACAAAATCTGTCTTCTGACTTTATTGGAGTGTGTTTTGTTTTGTCCACAATGGAAATAATTGAAATAAGATTCGTAGAGTGATAGGAGTTGTAGGATCATTCAGGTTGGAAACGAGACCTCAGGCAGTCTCTACTCCAGTTCCTGCCCAAAACAGGGTCAGCCCTGAGCTCAGACCAGCTTGCTCAAGGCTTCATCCAGTCGAGTCTTCAAAAGCTCCAAGCAAGGAGGCTGTGCAGTCTACTTCACTTCTTTTCCCTCATAAGACCGTCAAGTGTTTTATTGCATCCAGTCTGGTCTTTCTATTTCAGCCTTTTTCTCTTGTTTCTCATCCTTCTGCTGTTCAGCACTGTGAAGAGCCTGACCCTGTTTTTGATGACTTGGAGGTCCTAGGTAGGTGCCAAGGGTCTCTTATGAGGTCCCCCTCACAGCCATTTCTTCTCCAGTCTGAACAAGCCCAGACCTCTCGGCTTCCTTTCACTGGGCAAGCTGATCAAGCTGGTGGCAGTACTTGCAGGACATCACTACCAACTGCATCCTTTAGCACCACACCTGAATATCTTCATTCATCTGTCCTTTCAAATTTACCTTCCATATCAGGAACTAATTTCTAGCATAAACATTGGAGATGAGGAATGCATTGATCAGAGGCAAGAACTTTCTTCTTTCCCTGTCCTGCAGACACTTTCTCTGAACTGACAAGAAACAGAATGTTCACATCAAAAAGTCTCATCAAAGGGGATATTTAAATGCCAAGATTAACTATTAGAAGTTTACAAAAGTGGTTTATTTATTTACTTAAGATGCTTGACATAGAACAATTACATGGCACTCAAAGGTCTGTATGGCTACTGCCATTATCCTAAGGCTCTGGCTTTACCAGTGCCTTCTATTGGTAATGAGTTAGCTTTATTCTGTTTGCAGGAGTATGCAAACAGAATAGGAGGAGTATTGTAGGAGTACTGTAGGAGTATTTCTCTCTCATAGAAAGTACAAAATTGTTTAGCAGCGGTCGCAGAATTATTGAATGGAAAATAAAGTATTGAAAGAGGATGTAACCTAATAAATCACTTGAGTTTTGATTGCATTCAGGAAAAAAAATGCAGCTGGCAGTTCTTACCAGTACCATTGCATTTTCCAGAAAAAAAAAGTGCTTGTGAAACATTTTGTATATAAAAATTCTTTATCTTTCTGTGAAGTGAGGTATTAAAGGGATGAACCTTTCTTATGCCTTCTAGTGGTGGTTCTCTGTCAGCAACAACACCTTGGTTGTGCCCTGGTTAGAACCTGGAACAGTTTATTGTGTCAGCGCACAGATACATGTCACTACACCGCTTTTAAACAGTGGATTTTCCAAGGAGTATTGCATTGCTACTCTGAAAGGTATGTGTGGGCTGGTAAATCATGGGAATAAGATTCAAGTTTGAAAAAGTTATGGTCATTGAGGTTAGAAGTTCTTAATATATCCATTCAGGGCTGAAAAGCTTGTATGGATTTGTCCCCACTCTGCAGTTGTACTGATAAAAAAAAAATCCTTCACTTAAAAGCTTTCTTCTAGTTAGCAGACACTCACAGTGGCAATACCTCTGAAGAGAAAGATCTGTGTTCTTTAAGTCTTCATGAATGGAGAATATCTTTTTTCTTCAGCATGACAGAGTTCAGTCATTTGGAGTGGGGAGAAGTAAGGAAGAGGAGAGTCTGAGAGAGGGAGTTAACAGAGTTAGTGCTTCTTCTTAGAATTATAATATAAAAATTTGTCCTCTAGCTCAAATGTCAGCATTTTAATTGTCTGCAGATTTCTTATTTACCATCTAAAACATTTGCATCCCATAGCTAAAAAGCAATGTCCTGAATGTGTATGACTGCGTATGCCTACATTAATGGATAATTAAATTTAAACTTTTTTTTTAACAGATAAAACAGCAGATCAGATAATAACGAAGCTATTTGGATATGTTCTGCCTATCGTTCTGGTTGTCCTTTTTATTTCTGTGGCGTGCTATTATGTGCACAGGTATATTCATGTCAGCAAACAGAAACATCCAACAAACCTGGTAAGTGTCCTGCACTGCTGCTGATGTTGCCAACCTTGGCATGTGCAGTAAAGCTCTGAGTCATGTGGAAGGAAATCACAGATAGCACAAAGCTGGAACATTGTGAGCAAAGAAATGAGCATCTCATAAAAGATGCTAAATACAAGAAAAAAATAAACCTGATATTTCAAAGACGGTCACCTTCTCCTAAGCTGCAACTGTTTCACATGACTAGCCCCTGTGGCCAAGGGGAAGTGAAATAAGCAAGTTGTTCTGGTCCAGTGCTTCTAACCTGGGAGGCAATTCAGACTGTTTAGTGTATAGATTTGTGGTCTTAGTTTTTCATTCAAGCTTCAGAAAAGCTTCAAGCTTCAGATGCCACTTCAGGTATTTTGGTAATTGCGCGTACATTATTTATTTCTGTCAGAAATACTGTTAATTTCTTTGAGATATCTTTTGTTTAACTAGGTAGGTGATTTATCCCAGAGTCACAAATCCCAGCCTGTGACAGAATCCATAATTCAGGCTCCATACAATGCATTTCAATCTTTAATGAATAGCTTTCTCCTTTGAAAGGAAGTCTGCTTTATTCAGTCCTGTGCAGACTATACTGTAACATGGTAGCTGATTCTGTGCTTGTGGTATTTGGTTTCAACTGCGCTTCCTCTTTGCTGGTTAAGTAGAGTGGAATAGATGCAGTAATCTGTGACCCAAGGACAACTGTGATGTTTTCTCTGAAGTCACTTGATTTGTGCTGGTCATACACAGATTTAGACAAAATTGTTCTAACTACTCTTTTGGCCTGGGTAAGATGAGAAGATGGAAATTAGAGCTGGTCATAATATGTTTTTACTTACTATAGAATAAAAAAAAGTGGAGCACATCATTACAGTCCTGGAGGTATGTATGTGGAACTTCCTTTTCCCCTAAATTGAAATACTGACTAAAAAAGATATGACCCAGCCATATAGTTTAAAAATAGGTAACAGTATAAGAAACAGCAAGATCGTATTTGTGTTATGTTTTGTTCAAATTGAAATATTTTTGCTTTCTAGGTATGGCACTATACTGATAAATGCAAGGAAAGTGTTTTTATACCTTGTGAAAAAATAGTGGTCAATCTAATCACTATTAATGTGGATGAGTATAAGCCATCTCAGGAATCCATTCATCCCTCAGAGAGGAAAAGTCCCCATTATTATACCATTTACAATGACACTGAAGGGAAGGATTTGTCTTCAAAAGAAGTGCTGGAAACAAAACAGTTGCTGAGTATTTCACATGAAGTAGATATTTTCACAAAAGGGGAACAAACTAGGAACTGGTCATTTTATGGCCAGGCTGGACCTAAGAATACTGTGGGCCAAAAAATCGAAGGGCCTATAGAGTATGAACTTGATGTAAGGGCTGAAGACTTCAGTCCTGGTCAGAAACTAATGGAACTCTGTTTGAAAGAGAAGTCTTCTGCCTCTCGGGAGCTTCTTCATGAGCCACGCCTGATAAGGGACTTGGACAGTAGTGAAACAGGGCAGCCGTACTGCCCTCAGCTGGAGGTGGTGACAGCAGATCCTTGTTTGAGATGGAAACCTGAGGAACTGGATGTGAAGATGGTTCCAGCAGCAGATAAACTGTTGGATGAGGCATGTATCAATTTGGTGGACTTCGATACTGAAAAATCTGGGCATCCTCTAGAAACAGTAGCCCCAAGCCTCCAACATCCATCTTCCTCAAAAGACTTAGAAAAGGAGAATGAGCAGACCATAGTCATAGACTGGGATCCTCACACTGGGAGACTATGCATTCCTACTTTGTCCAGTGTTGAGAATGAGGCATATGAAGCTGTTTTTCAGTGTGATGCGCCTGACAGAGAGGGAATTTTGTCCAGACTGTATAAGAAACAGGTATCTGATGAAACATCCGAGGACCAAGAAATGTGTCTTCTGCGATTCAAGGAACAATGGGAACTGCATGTAAAAATGGAAGACTGAACAGCAGTTTTCTAAAATGTTGTGACATGCAAAATCTTGTTGCAGTGTCAGAATGATGGATTCAGTTGAGGAAATGCAGCTTAATGTATTGAAATTTTTAAAAGTGTCACACTGGTAGGAATAGTCAAGAGCTTGCGATACAGCTTCTTCACTCTGCTCTCCACCTGCCCTTATGCTGTCTCTCTTCCTGTCTCTCCACCCATGCTGTCCTGATGTTATCGTACAGCATTCTCTGAAGTGTCCGTTAAACAAGTTCTTCAAGATACAGTATTTGTAACAATTTTTAGTCATCATATAAATGGTTTCAACTCCCATCAAAAACTTCCCAGGTAAAATATACTGGTTAAGAAATTAGCTTAAAAATATATGTATATATATTTTTACAGAAAAAAAATCTTTTAGTATTTTCATGGTGTAATTCTTACCAAGGCAAACTATTTGTGTTTGAAAAGTTATTTATAGGAAGGAAAAAAAACCTTTTTTTGTCACATAATAAAGCAATAAAGCCAGGTTTCGAACAGGAGAGAACACAGAATATATTCTGCCCCGAAGCTTCTTACAGTCATGGGACATTTCACTGGGATGTTTGTTGTTTCACCTATCTGGACATAATGTAGTCCTTTCTAGGTCTCACTCCAGCTACTTGTAATGGTTGAAGCTGACTTTTGCAGAGGACAACACATTCCCGTCTTCATTTTGTTTCATTTTGTTGAATAAACATTGTTTTATGTAATGAATTTATCATTTGAAATTATATCAATTTATCATCACTCTTTACAGATTCTCTTCTGGGGTACCTTCTCTACTACCAAGATACATGGCCTGCAAATACTTGAGTGACATAGGAGTAAAGAAAGCAAGCATTACTCGTGTTTTAAACTGAGGGGAAAAGTGGCACAGAAGAATTCAATGATTAAAGGTCCCCTCTGAGAGCTTACTTGCTGGTATATGTCCTACTCAGTCTTAGATATTAGCAAGATGGCATTTCACAGTGAGATAACTCATGTGCTATTAGTGCCTCCTTCTCTGCATCAACTTTAAAGACAGGCTGGCATGACTAACTCAGATCAGATGGAGAACTCACAGAATGATTAAGGTTGGAAGGGCCTTTAAGGATCATCTAGTCCAACTTCCCTGTACAAGCAGGGTTCCCTAGGGCACATTTTACAGGATCGTTTTCAGATTTGTTTTGAATATCTCCAGGGAAGGAAACTCCACATCTTCTCTAGGCAACCTTATTATGTTCTCTGTGACCCTCACAGTCAAGTTTTCCTTCGAATTCAGATGGAACATCTCTCAGCCTGCTGGCAATGCTCCTTCTAATGCAGCCTGGAATACCATTAGGCCCAAGGGCATGTTGCTGGCTCAAGGCAAATTTGTTCAATGGGTCGCCCAGGTCCTTCTCTGCAGAGCTGCTCTCCAGCAGGCCAGCCTCTAGCCTGTGCTGATGCATGGGGGTTATTCCTCCCCAGGTGCAGGACCTTGCACTTGCCTTGGTAGAACTTCATGAGGTTCTTCTCTGCCCATTTCTCCAGACAGTCCAGGCCCCTCTGAATGGCAGCACAGCTCTCCAGTATATCTGTCACAGCTCCCAGAAATTCTGCAATGGAAGAAGCTCTGTACCTTTTGGCACATCACACCTGCCATGAAAGATCCAGAATGTTTACCCATGTTCGTTCTTTTCTTATCTGCTGTCCTCATCTTTCTTACTAGGGCATTCAGTACAAGTTCCTGGTTTCCACAAGTCCTGTAATACCTATTTAAAATAGTAAAATTATGAGATATTCTAGAAAATACTAAGGCAGGTAACTTTTTTTTTTTTTTTTCAAAACATACTTGTCACTTTTCTACCTTATGCACTTAATGGACTTTTTTGCTTTTTTGGGGAGCACAAATTAAAAAAAAAAAAAAACACCTTTCTGTTCTGTCTTTACCAGTATCTTTTCTCTCAAGCAGTGCTTTTCATAAATAGTCTTGACATTTTCTATGGCTATTCATTTTCTGAAATACTTTACTCATAATCATGAACTTTTAAACCAGAAATGACAGTCAAATGTTTCACTGCTGGCAACTCCTTATCTGATGGAAAAATGTTCGCATTTTTCTTTTTATAAAGATACAGATGTTGCAAGGATGTTACAACTAAATGGTTATAGCCATGTGTGTGCATCAGGCAATTTAGGAGCTTGGAGAGGGTCTCTCAAGCAGATGTGAACGTGACATAATTACTCTGATTACAGATTGGCCTCACTCAGGCCATTCAAAGCTATTCCCAACATTTCCTAATGGAATGGGCTGGAGCACAGACCTTATGAGGAGTGAATGAGGGGGCTGGGGTTGTTTAGTCTGCAGAGGAGGAGGCCAGGGGAGACCCTATTGTTCCCTAAGGTACCTGAAAGGAGGTTGTAGTGAGGCAGGGATTGATCTCTTCTCCAGAATAACTACCAATAGGACATGAGGAAATGACTTCAAACTGTGCTGAGGAGGTTCATGTTAGACGTTAGGAAGAATCTCTACACAGAAAGAGCGGTGGAGCGCTGGAACAGGCTGCCCAGGTAAGCAGTGGAGTCCCCATCCCTGATAGTGTTCAAGAAACCTGTAGATGAGGCACTTAGGGACGTGGTAGGGGTAGGCAGGGTGTTGAAGGACTTATGCTTGGACTCAATGATCTTGAAGGTCTTTTCTAACCATAATGATTCCATGATTCTGTGATATGTATCATAATGAAGTCACTGCTGTTCCAAATCTGAAATCTTGAAAAATCATAGAGTGCATCTTTCAATCCTTGGGTCATTATGATGGCTGTTCCTTAACGCCCCTTTTAAAAAAACTTCTCAGTTACAATTAAAAGTGCATAGCTTTTATTTCCTCTCTTATACTTGAAGAGATATTGCCTTCCTAGCTAACATTTTGTTTGATCAAAGCAGAGGATGTAGAGATTCTTGCACTCATCAGTGCTTTTCCTTTTTGAGTTTTTGTTTTGGCAGTAGTAGGTGATTCTTGGACCAACTTATTTGCAATAGAAATTTGCAGCACCTTCAACTTTACTTCCTTTTAGACTGATTTTTAACTGAATTCAGAACTGATAATATATTAAGCAAAGAGGTCCGCTTCGTTGTTATGAGATACACTTTGAAGATGTTCTCAGTCACAGCAAAAACACTGAAAAATGAAGAAAATTAAATTGATTCTTTTTAGAAATAAAAGATTTTTTCAGGCTAGCTAGTCAAGTTCTGGAATTGTTTTGTAAGAAAACAAAGTTGTATCAATTTCCATCAATATAATAGCAGTAAATTTGTGTGTCACAATCAACTCAAACTCATCAAACATGGTGCTTCTAAGCAAGCCAAACAACCATCAAGAAGAAAAATACTTCCACATAAAATTTTAATTCTATTTACAAGTTTTCAGACAACATACAACTAGTACCTGTATGGAAGATACAAGCAAAAAGAAAAATGTCATGTTTGAATCTTAGTCTTTATTACACTTTTTTAAACTTCGATTAACAACATTTAATTGACTGCATGCAGCCAAAGGCAAGGTGATATATGTAGGCATAAAAACTCTGGATTGAACACAAACATGAAGCCACCTGTAGCCTAAAAATCAGTAATTTTGAAATTGATGTGTGAGATTAATAGTGCTAAATCACAGTATGTTGAGGACAGAGGGAGGTATTTCTTGGCTATACAGGCCATGAAAACAGAATTTTACCTCTGCCTGCAGGACTGATCTGGTCACTGCTTGAAAAATATAATCATGTCTACCAAATGAGCAAAGCTATGAAGATAGATGACAGGTAATGCTATAAAAGGTTAAGCCAATGCCCTTGAAAAAACAGGAAGCCTAGCTATCAAATTGAGATCTCATAATGATGAAACTGATAGCTAGGTGTGGGCACACCCCATTCTGGGAGAGAAACTACCATTTTTAAGTGTGGTTAGCTGCCTACAACTTAGAGTGACGGGCTTCTCGAAGGAGTCAATGACACAGGCAGCTGAGCACAGGATATCTGTGGCTTGCCTTAGAGCAGCCCCAGAATGATTACCGCATAGCAAGACCGTGTGAATGAAAAAGTCCAGATACGGCAAGGGAAAACACAGCGTGAGCCACGTGCACGGCATCAGCAGGGACTGCAGCCTGAGACCTCAATGAGTGTGTGGGAAGTCAACCGCTTGGGGAATCCGTGGTAACTACACAATACAGCCGTGCTTTACCATCTGCCACATTCCAGCAATCTGCAACAATACTGGGATGCAGCAGTTAGCGGGAGAGGTAGACCCTGCAGAAAGTGGCTAATACCATCAAGCTGTGAGTGCAGCTCTTCCTGCAGCTATGAAGCCCCCAGAAAAGCTCCGGAAAGCACTCTGAGGACCTGCAAAATTCACATAAGAAAATGAGGTCCTAAGCAAGGAAATACTTAAAATTATGTTATCAGTCAATATGTTTAACTTCTACTGATTTCAAATTAAACCTATGTTTAAGCACTTTCCTGAAAAGGGTTAAATTTCTGAATCTGGCCTGACAAAATCCATCAAGTTTATCAAGAGGATGTTAAGTCATGACTTTTCTTAAGATCTATCCTATCAATAAAGGCTTAATTAAACCAAATGATTGGTAGGTGAAGTAAGAGAAACTTAAAACTGTAGTTCTATTTTTTTTTTTTTTAAAGAGCAAGAGCAATTGACTATATGTCAAGGGTCATGAATATTCTCCAGTGCCTGCAGATCTTTAAAAAGGGCTATTTTTCCTCAGCAATAATGCTAACAGACAGGCCAAGTTCATCCTGGAGGATGCTGATATTCTATTAAGTCAAGTGATTAAAGCTGTTTTTTTTCCTTTTTTCCCCCTCTCTTTAAGTGAGAAACATTGGTTCATCTATACAGCGAAGCTTGGAAACCGTTGTTATTAACATCATTTTTAACACAATTGCAGGTTTCTGTTTGAAGTGATTCTGTCTGAAGTGACTCGCACAAGTCAAAGATTGAAAATCATTCAGCTACCTTCAGTTGTCTATTCACAGTATCAGTGTTCTGCAGAAAAGAAAGGCAGGTTTTACTCTTCTGGTTTTGCATATAGGTTTCAAGCTTCATCAGCCCAGGATCACATAGCAGTAAGCGTGGGAAGCCATTTTCATGTTTAGTGTCAGTCAGAAACCATAAAGATTTTGGTAATTTGTGCATGCAATAATACCTATTTTCTGACTTTCTCACTCTTTTTTTTTTCCCTGATACAAAAGAAAAAAAAAAAAGAGAGAACAAAAGGTAAAGATATCAGTTTGTCAAAACCTCCAGAATCAGTTTAGCTGACACAGATTTTCTTGACACAAGGCACCATATTCCCCTGCCTCCTCCTCAGCTCTCAGCTTTTGTACCCATCCTATGGGAGAAGCTTGGGGAGTGTCTACGTTACTGTAATGTTCTCCTGGAGGCCACAGTCTGGAAGGAGCTGCCCAGTTGCTCTCTGGCCGCCCAGGCTCTTTCTGCTGTGAGCACTGGCTGCTGCTCTTTGCAGCACTGTGAACTCTGGGTGGGCTTGAACTCTCCAAAAGGTAAAAGTCTTAATTCTGTACCACTTCCAAGACATCCTCACAGATCTGACTCTGTCTGTGGCCTTACTTGTTTCCTCATCAAAGTTATGGAAATATCAGAGGAGTAACTATCCTGGTTTTACAGGTGGTGAAACCATCATTGGGAAAGACTAAAATGGCTTGGAATCCAGCACACAGTAAGGGTGAGGAGCAGGGCAAGAGAGGCAAAATACACCCTGCTTGCCCAGCACCGTGCATTAAACACTAGGGTCATAGTTTCTTTCACCACTATGTTGCCACAGTAAAGATTACTTTTGTGCTGTTAGAAATGTGAGGGCTGTACACATATCTATTTTGGTTTGAATTAAAAACTGAAATTCTGAGGAAAATGTGTACCCACCTGCAGAGCCCAGGGATGATAACGAAGGCAAGGTCAGCAAGGCCAAGCTAGGAAGACTTCCCTCTAGGGAAGAGAAGATTACAAACCATGACATTCAGCCATCCTGACGTGGCATAACTCTCACCTGGGCTGGCAGGGGCAGCTCCACCTTGCCCTCATGCTGAGCACTATGTCCCACCACCTCACTAATGCTGACACCACATGGTGCTTTTTGTTGTGCAACGCTGTCTTCTTCCAACAAGAATGGTAGACCATTGGAATAGATAGCGTGACAAGCATGACATCGCTCAGCAAGAAATAAGAACTAGAGTCTGTGCAACGTAATCGTTGTGTTATCTTTTCCTTTGTGTTCGTTTTGTGATCTTTTTCTTTGTGGTTACAGAGACGTTTTAACTCCTCCTTAAGCATTTACTCACAGATCATACGGTTAAAAATAAAACAAAATCATATAAAGACAAATTGTGAGGAATCTTAGGTTGAACCACTTCCTAATATGCAGGATAGATCTTGCATAGCTTGCAGAGTGATGGAAACAAATATTTATTATTTGCCCAGGACCATGAAGACATAATACAAATTTGGTTTAGTAAACTTCAAAGAACTTCCATAATCAATCCAAATTTTTAATCTCTACAGTTTCAGCTATGGCATAACATAGGTAGCCCTCCTCTGCTGCTCAGTGCTAGTCTATTTGTTCTTCCCAAATCCTGGACCTTGTGTTTTAAAACTACAACCCAAAACCAGAGTAGGAGGTAGGGTGAGGAGTTACCAGTCAGAGGGATTTACTGAGTAACTGCTCAGAGGAAACCAGCGAGTCTAATTTCAGTCGGTGCACTTGGCTGGGATAAAGATACTTTGTTTTGTCAAGGAGCAAAAGCAAATCAAGAGTAAAAGCTACTTAGGTGTTGTTTTCTTCTCTACAGAATCAGAAGTTTAATCATGATGAACTGCAAAGCCCTGTGCCTGCCTCAGCAAAACGGTAGGAACTGTTTTTGACAAGAACATGGTCTCCTCCGGGAACAGGAGGGCCTGCTTCCCAGGACTGATCTACTGGCATGCTCAACATGCTGTAATGAAGCTTTGGGGCAAAGCACTCCAGATTAATTATGGCTAGAAGATTATCCCGTGTCTCAAGCTGGCAGTTGAATGATGTCCAGGAAGATTCCAAGCAAAGATACTTCTCTGGAACAGTAAGGACAGGGATAGGAAATCCGACTCCTGCTCCTTTCCTTTGGTCACTTGCTCCCTAAGGGGACCTTCGCTATTGCAGTTGCTCTCAAAGGGCTTGTGAGCAGAAATGTTCATTCATACATGTTCTTTCACACTCCAAACCACATACTACATGCACCTATTCACACATAGTTCACAACACACCTGGAGTACCTGACACCAGCAGCTAAGCACCTGTTCACTGGCAGTTGTGTCCTTCCTATATCTGCAACATCCTCAACTTCTGCCACAGATACTCCACAGCTGTGTGTTCTTGCACAACTGTCACAAATATTTCATCATGATCCTCTGGAACAATTCTATCTTTAGTTTAAAAAAACACAAGTTGCGGAACTACCTAATGTTCCAACCATTGTCAAAACATTCCCAGGTCTCCATAAACATGTTCCAGTTTAACACATTGAGGTGTTGCAAAATGATTGCCTTTTATCCAGTTAGCACGCACAAAAGATCTGTTTGCCAAAAACAAAAGACTCTTTCCATTATGACACCTAATAAAGTTCCCATAAGCAGGTCTCTCAAGAGAGACTAGTTCTACCCTCATACATCATTATCTTCAATGTAAAGCAGGTTTGCTCTAGGTCTACTTCCAGAGAGAAATCAGAACCTTTTGGGTTTTTTTTAAATCAGGATATGCTTCTACATTAGGACAAGAGGCAACGGTCACAAACTGAAACACAGGAAGTTCCATTTTAAAAAGTAAAAGATCAGGTTGTGTCCATTCTGCTATTAAAGAGGCTAAGGAGCAATCCTTGCTTGGAGATGAAGCGACACAGAGCAGCTATTCCAGCACCTCCCTGCAGAACAGAATGGCCCTGTCACATTAAATGGCTCCTGATCAGGGTTCTGAATACTATCTGCTCTATTTTTTCTGTTCTTCTGGTGCTGGCATTTCTTTACAGTAGTAGGTGTTTTATCATGCTACTTTTGCAATGCCGTGTTTCCTCTAGTCCATTAAGATGAACAGGAGTTATCCTTCCCTAGTTAATCCCAGAGGAAACCTTGGCAAAGCATTTTACTGCTTCACTAGGACCCAATACACTCAATGGAGCAAGCAGGACTGCCAGGTTGCCAGGTCCTGTCAGGGAGAGAAAAGAAACATATCATTTCTGCCACCTATCACCTTTGAAAATCCCATCACTTGTAGGTTGTGCAGTGATCAGGTCACGTTGCTACTGGCTCCCATAATTTTAATTGCCTGGCAGAGATGAGATGTGTCTTTGAGGCTCCTGACTGATCCCAAGCCAAATATTCCAGGAAATCGTAATAATCAAAATCCACTAAGTGCATAGACTAGTTGTGGCTTGTTTTCCCTTGCTTTTTACTGGTTTTTTTTTTCCATCGGGAGGTAGGCAGAGCTGTTCCTCATAATTTTTTTAGCATTTATCAGAAAGCTGTCTGCTGCAGCGAGACCATCAGAGTCCCTGGTAAATATGTATATAGACCAAAAGAAGCCATCTCAGTGAGACTGGGTTTGTAAATTAGCTTATCATTGGACTTCTAGTCACTGTGACACTAGGCAGATGGCTGGATTTCTTCCAGTCTGATTTGATTACTACTTGTTTTTGTCTCTTCTGCGACAGAGGACATGAGAGGCTCTGCTGAGACAGCTGGGACCTCATCCTAAGAGTTAGCACCAACATAATTTTGTTGTTTCACTCCCTAGGACTTTCTCCAAGGACATGTTAAAAGCCAGTGTGCTCTACTGAAATCCAGTTAAAATAAGTACCTGAACTTCCTACTCTGATTTTTACCTATTAAAAATAGAAAGATCATAGCAACAAGCCTGGCTGAAATACCAACATGGACAAGCTGGTTAATTCAGAGAAGGAAAGTTCTTGCAGTTAAGATCCAGGACTGGGATTTCACTTCTAGTCCTCAGGCTTTCACAGACTTCATTAGGACAAACCAAATAATTTCTCTCAATTTCCTACTTCTGTCTCTGTGCTTATTATTTATAAAACTCCCCAACACCCGCCCCGTTTTGGTCTACCTCATGCGACACATGCAGAGACTCAGCTACTGTCTCCTGCAGCTTTTGCTGTGTTGTTGTTGCTTGTAACGCGCAGCAGCAAAAACCCAGCGCGTGACAAATCTTGCTTAGAAGTTGAAATAGGCTCTCAGCAGTTACAGCTCATGCTGATTATTCTGAAAATACAAAGTGAGAAACCTTCCCCCTCCAAAACGGGGACAGTAACTGTCAGAGAGGGGTAACGGTCAAGACTGAACACACCAGAGGTCAGTGGCAGACTCGGGGTGAGCCTCAAGTTCCTCCATGCTCAAAGGAAGTCTGCACATTAGCTCAAACCACTTGCGTCATTCTGAAAAGGGGAAGACAACCTAAAAATGCATTGTAGAAGAACGTTTCTTGTTGGAAATGTTCCCCATAAGGAAAAAGCAACAAAAACAAAACAGCAGCAAAATTGTTTTTGGAAGTCGGTGGTGGAGCCCAGATCCATATGATGGTTCACTCCCCATGCATTTTTATGGACAGAGAAGGTAAATCCTCAGTGACTTCATTGAGGAGTTTTGAGAGAAGAGCAGGCTGCCACCCCCGAGCTCTGTCTCCCCCATGGCCTTTGCTGCCTTCTTCAGGGCGCTGCCCTTCCAACGTCTCTGCTTGAATCATCAGCACAAAGCTAAAGGGCCACGCAGCTTCTCTCCCGGCCAGCGGACAGAGCTGCCACGGCTCCTGCACAGCCCTGACACAGCTGAGCACAAAAGCCCTGTGCCTCCCTCCTGCCGATACCTCTGCTCTGCTCTGACTCCAGCATAGGTTGTCACCTTTTTAGGACTTGTTTTTCTCTTTTCCCAAGTAATGTACTTCATTACTTGGGAATACAGACACAGGGCATGCTGCTTCTACTTCCCTGTACTATCTCCTTGACAGAAGGATGTGTTTCATGCTGATTTGGGCTAGTAACTCTAAATACTACATCTCCTATCCAGAGATGCACAAAACCTGGTAAAACCAAGCAGCCTTTTCACAGCACAAGACCAGAGCTGTGCCTGCCTGCCGGGTGGGTGCTTGCTGGATGGAGATGGAGCCCTCAAACGCGGACGCTGCTGGCATCTGCCATCACATCGTATATTGCAGAGATCTTTGCACACCCCGCCAAGCACAAGCACAAGGCGCACCTGGGTCGAGGGCACTGCTGAGCTGCTGGCCATGGGGATGCTCCTCCTTACGTGCCGCCCTTCGCCAAAGCCCTTTCGCAGCAGCCAAAGCAGAACTGAAGACAACACAAGTGTATGGCCACGGCCAAGACGACAGCCAGGAGCTGCAGGGGAAGTTCTTTGGTTCATGCCATAAACTGCAAGAGCTGCTTGGGAGGGGGGTGCCGCACTCCGGAGCGGAGAGGCCGGCAGTGCCAGAGAGCCTGGGCGCGGGCCCGTGAGTGCCCTGGGGCAAAGAGGGGTCTCCGGCTTGCCAAAGCCCCCTGCTGCTCCCAAGGAAGGGGACGGTGTTGGGCCACCTCACACAGCAGGGAAGCCAGGGGTGCCGGAGATTTGCAGCAGGTGAAATCCACGTGCTATTTCCGTATCTAAAAACGTAAATTAGCTGGATCTGTCTCACAGAGAGACAGATGACAGTATTCAGTGATGACAGAAAGCTAAAGGTAACAGGTTTCTCTGGAGGGGCACGCGTGTGACACGTACCTGCACTTAACTGCATAAACGAGAAGAGTTACAGGCTTTGTAACTGAATGTAACACCCTGCGCAGACTCACCCTCATCAATACATTTGTATTCGTTTCGTCCGCAGGCCCACACGCAGCACCGGTGCTGCCCGCCATGCGCTGTGTGAGACGGTGCTCTGGGCTGCTCCCCACGGGCTCCTGCCCAGGCACAGAGGGACCGATGAAGCCCTGCTCACCAACCAGGAGCAGCAGGGAGCTGCCACCACACGCCATGTGCCTGCCTCTGCTTGGTGCTCATGCCAGGCAATCTGGGGGCATGTCACGGCCACCTTTCTAACCCCATCCCACACTCCGGCTGGGGGTCGTTTGCACACAGGATGATGTGCGGGCAGCCCAGCTGGTGTGCACAAGGCTATTGATTTGTCTGGGCCAGCGTGTGTCAGCAGTGGCTACGAGCTCCTTCCAGTAACAGCGTCACTCGAGCACAAAGGGAAGTTCTGGCGCCTCTCGGTTCCCTTTCGGTTGGCCTGAGGTAGCTACCGAAGTGGGGAACGACGGTCTCCCCACGCCAGCCAGCAGCCCGGGCTGCCCCAGCACAGAGGGCTCTGCAGCACCCGCCTCAGCGCAGTGCTGACATTGCCACAGGCAGGAGTGGGGGCAGCCCCTGCTGTGTGGGGCAGGGTGCCTGGGGCGGCCCCACACGTGTGGGGGGAAGGACACCACACATGGCTGCTGGAAGGACCGGCCCTGAGGGGAACACAGTGCCCGAGTGCTGTCTGCCCTCAGGGAACTCATTGGAATGAATCACGAAGTCCCAGCAAGCATTTCTCCAGCAGCCTGGATTTGGCACATTCAGTCGGGGGTCGAAACTCTCACCCATGTACTGGGAAAGTGCTGAGGATGCTGAGGAAGCTTGGTCTTCACTTTTCTTCACTTTTCTTCTGATGTCTTCACTTTTCTGCTTCCCCCACCCTGGGGGGCATAACCAGGAAGAACATTATAACCCATCTGAGACCCCTCGCTAACTGGGATGTAGTGCCCAGCACCTTGTGCACGTACAAACAGACATGAAAGACGGATGCTTACGCCAGCCAATACTGCCAGGAGCAAGGTTGCCTCAGAGCTGGAGCGCTGTGAGAGACGTTGAATGACACTAACCCGGTGCTGGGACCACAAGTTTCCACTGGAATAAAGAAAACTCTGCCACCCTTTTCCCTAGGGTGCTAACATTCCAGCAGTCATATGGCCCTTGCAAACTGATACCTGTTTAAATCGGTATGACAGCCCAACACTACAGGGTTCGGCTGACACAAAAATACCTCCTTGCCTTTTTCTAGTGAAGATGGTATAAAACATGACGAATAGGAGGACAGAGACAAAATGGCTCAGGGGGATGGACACGCTAAACTATATATTGCTAGCTATGATTCTGAAATAGAGCATGAAAACATAGAAATGAAACAAAAGTTTCTCACTATTGGAGACCTGAAATTCTGGAATGACCTCCTAGTAGCAGGAAGGACCTCAAACCTAACTACTCTTAAGAGCTTCTTAAATCTGTGAAGAGAACTCTGTGAAAGACTGGACCATAGCGATCCTAGATATCGAGTATAATGTGTAAGCATACAAATGTATGCTCATACAGGAAACAGAGCCAGCAAAGGCCCTGGGAGACTAATGACACTCACCCTCCCATGGGATACAAAAATACTGATAGAATGAAATAAAATTTCTTTCAGACCACATAATAGTGCAGACAAAGCCAAAGTTTACGATTCTTCAGATGTCACGATGTGTATGGATGAAGATCCCACTCTTGGCTATGGTCTGTAATTAATCCACTCCACACAAATTCAAGGCTATCTCCCCATTTTCTGCATGGTCCTGTGCAGGCACAAATCCTCAGCATGAGGTGCAACGTTTGTAGCCATATTCCTGAAAAATGGATGCCCACGGCCATCCTCCGAGTCCTGCCTGCCCTTCAGCGAGGAGAACACAGCACCAGGCCGTGAGCCCGTGAAACCAAGGAAGTGGCACTGCCTCACAAGCAGGGATGAGAAGGGTTCTCCTTCTGTACGTCCAAGTACGTCCCCCTTCTGCAGCAGCAGTGCCACACAAGAGTGTTTTAGCCCTAGAAACAGCATTCACCTTGCACCAGTGCTTGAGCACGTGGCCACAGTCTGGTCTTCTTGGCTTCCATGTTGGTGCGTCAGGCAGACCATATTGGAGCACTTATACGTTCTTCCTCATGGAACTACTGGAAAACAGCATTCCTGGAAGGACAAAGCTAAAGGTAAATGCCATTGAAGATAAAGCTGATATTGTCCGTGGAACAATTTGACCTCACTATAAAAAGCCTGTTCTTACTTTGGTTTAATATCCTTGGAATAACTTATTTTTAGAAGGCACAAACACAATAGGTAGACTCAAGATGTGAACCCTGGAGCAGTTCTACAGAAATAATGCCAGCAATTCATATTCCACTTTGGTTTACTTTCTAATATTTTTTAATTTGATTAAATAAAAGCATTTTTTTTTCAGAGAAATCAAAGGATTTCTCAAGGCTCCCCTTTTTTTTTAATCTCTTTGAAGATAATAGGCTTTTATGTCTATATGCACACTTTTCTGCTATATAGCTTCAGCCCGTAAGAAGCACTGACAGACAACAAGAGGGACAGGAAGCCAGCTTTAATCATCGTAGCTAATGCAATGTACAATGCAGAGACTGGAGAGAAAAATTCTACACAGGAAGTCAAACGTACTATATTCCTTAGAACTACTCATCTTCTAAGAAGAGAAGGGCTTTGGTAAGAAAAAATAACCATGGCGCTATTGTTTGGCCATATTTGCTGCATGCTGTGTGAATTAGTAGCATTTGAGTATGAAATGTTTTGGTGGCTTTGCAATTTTTGTTAGACTTCTGATTGATTTTCTGCTGAGCCTTTTGAGAAGAACCTAGGGTTTAGACCAATTGAGCATTGCAATCTCTTTCAAGCAGACGATCCATTCAATTATCCATTTTTAATAGTCCTTTTTTGAAATTCACTTCATTTATTTTTAGAGTGGAGAAGGTTTTTGTGTGTGTTTGTTTCCCTGGAACCTGTGTTTTTGCAAGACACATTTCTCTACGAATCACAGGAGCTCACATGTACATGAGGATCCTTCAGCAAGGTTCAGAGACTGGAAAATCTGTAGAGATTGGAGAAAATCACAAGCTGGAGGACAGCACTGCATACCCAATTCAATGAAATGTGTTGTGTTTTATGTAATGTATTATTACATAAATAATAAACATTTTTATATAAAAAAGTGTTTTTTCTTCACTCTCTCACAGACAGCGCTGAGCTGAAAGCCAAGTAGGATGTCTCTGGGACAGAGAGTCTTGTCTTTTTGCACTGCCCTGTAGCCTACTGACGGTCGCTGCCCCATCGCTTTCTGCCCATGGCATATGCAGTTCACGTCCGTTATCGCTTGTTTCTGGGGCTGCATCTTTTGCTGCCGATGGAGCAGCTGGATCTTGGGGTGCAATCTGTAACTGAAGCAACCGGCACATTCACAGAGGGCCGGGCTGGTACCTCTGTGGGCAACGTAGTGCAGCCTCTGTGATCAGTGGTAGTAGGTACGTTGGTTAAGGGAAAAGACAAAGCAGAACGCAGCTGCGGCCGTGGAAGCCCTCGCCGGGCCTTTGAGGACGGGGCGCGTGCGTGAGCTCGGGCAGCTCCAAGCAGCGCAGCTCTGCGCACGCGGTGCTCCGCGCACACGAGCTGTGCTCGCCTCATGCCGGCCGCCCCACACGGAGCCGCCTCCGCGGTGCGCACGCCCAGGCTGGCTGTGCTGCAGATCATCTTCCCAGAGCCGGCCGAGCCGGGAGCGCCACAGCCCTCTTTGCAGACAAGGCACGAGGCGCGAGGACTCCAGAGCCCCTCAGGGGGTCTCAGCTTGGTGATTCCCAGTTTCAAAACTCCCCATCTCCTCACGCAGTACTGTTTCCCAAGGAGGGAGGCAGGTCTGCAGGCAGCTCAGGGCAGAGCTAGCTGCCAGAGGAGGGGAGCGACTCAGCTCCATGCTGACCTGAGACCAGCCAGCAAAGGAAATGCTAACCAGAGCACTGCGGTCTGCTCCTTACGGTAGCTGTGTTTGTGTTCGCATAGAGCCCGGGCTGATTTGTCCATGACTTAGTGTCTGGAAGACAAGTGTTGTGAAAGTTAGCAGTAGAGTTTTCCATTGGGAATATATATTCTGAACTAGTTGCTGCTGCAGAACTCCGGACAGGAAGATACCAAGTGACTGTTAGGCTGAGTGTTTCATGGCAGACAATATATCATGGACTCAAAAAACCTTTTAGGTAGAGAGTAAAAGAGCATCTGAGTGGCTGCTTTATTGGAAAACTCCCGGCACTTTCTTTATCTCACCTCTGCACCTGGGAGCTGTCTTAAAGAGCTCATCTCCCGCTCCTCAGATGTAAGTTGTTAGGTATTGTTAAGGAATATTGGATGGCTAATGAGAGGTTACTCCCACAATGTAATCCCACATTAGATGAGGACATGCCATCCTTCTGCACTTAAAGCCTGTGAACTGTGAGTAGTTTTATTATGTACTTGATTCAGTTTTATCTTCTAGCAGCATGTACAATTCCAGAGGACTCTTCAGCACATACTTTGATTGGAAGGTCTTCTATCTCATCTATATCTCATGTATAAACAGAGCCTGAAACAACGGTGCCCTGATTTTTACTGTGTCCTCCAGGCATTTCTGGGATGCAAATATTAAATACTAAACTGCTTTTTTCTGAGACCTTCCTCAGCGTATAGTGACTATAATCCTCTTGGAATTGTGTCAGTTGCTTTATGAAGTAAAGCTTGCTACAAAGCATAAGCAAAAAAAGCCAAAAGAAACAAAACAAAAACTTAAGAAATGCTTCGTAAGTGATGCCCATCTCTGAAGTCCGCAGTCATTTGAGTGTCTGCCACTGATCAGACTCAACAACACCTTAGTCCTCCTGCCAGTTTTTGCCTTGCATGAAGCCATTGCCCCAGCATGGTCCCCCATCACCTATCCCACTTCAGTAAGCACTTCAGGCGCGTGTCTAGCTTGGGCAGATGCAGACAGGTAAAGAGTTCTTTGTCAGTGCTTAAGAAGCCACTTAGGAGGTAAATTAACAAATATGAGGAAAAGGGAGAGAGAGCCTCCTGCCTCCCAGAGGATGCTCCCAGTCGTGTCAGTAACTGAAATGAGTTGAATCAGTGCTTCAGTTGTGGTACAGATCCTGGTAGCCCCATGGCCAAGGCAGCTCTCTGCAGGTGCCCACGGTGCCTCCTGAGGCAGACACAGACTCACGCAGGCCGCTGCCCACCGGAGCGAGGCAGGGCAGGGCACTGCAGTAAGCACCATGCCCCAGGTTCCACGAGGGAAGGGCAAGTTCGTGCAGGTTCTGCCACCAGTGGTCACATGTCTTTGGGGGCCACCTGCTTTGTGCATTCGGAAAGTTCAACCTCGCGTGTGTTTAGCTTTAAGGGATATGACAGATCTTTTAGATGTGTGAATCAAATCATTTGTCGTTTCAAATGAGGTAACCTGCTGCTATTTCTATTGAAGTGTGGAAATAATAAAATAAAATAAAATAAAATAAAATAAAATAAAATAAAATAAAATAAAATAAAATAAAATAAAATAAAGCAAAACTAAACTAAGCCATTGCACTCTAGAGACTGTTTTAAAGGCGCAGTTGAAGAACCCGGTCCGCAGTGTGTTTCTGCAGCGCGCAGCGGTAGCCCTCAGTGTGCACTCGTGTCACCTCGTGCACACCGAGTGGGTGAGACACTTCCACGCTGAGCACACACAGCAGAAACTAGAGGTGACTCAGCTCCACGCTGAGGCTCCTCCGAGGCATGGCTGAACACTCCTCTGCAGCTCAGGCCACGCTCGGGTTTTCTGCTGCTGGGTCAGCGACCAGGTCCAGCTAGGGTTATTTCTGAAAACAAAATACTTGTGGTCCGGGTGTGTCCTGAGGATCAAACCGTACTTGATTCATCAAGTGTGTCTCATCACCAGCGAAAATCGAGTGGAAAGATTGTGAAAAAGATTTTGATTCAGTGCAGTCTTAACCTAGACATAAGCCTGTCTAGACCCAAGTGCCTCTTTTTTCCTTCTGTGTTGGCTTTAGGCTTTGAGCGGTCCGAGCAGAGGATTTAAGGGGGTTATCTCTGAGCGGTGCTATCATTAAAAGTTCTTCTATGTGAAATATGTTCTAGGATTTGGGTGTCTTAAGGTTGTCCTCCACTGCCACATGTAAGATCCACCTATCACGATTTTGTGCAGCTCTTCTCTGTGTTACAGTGCCCAAAGCTCCTCTGTGCAGATGCAGGGAGCCGGTGCCTACTGCAAGGGAAGTGGAAGCGGAGAAAAAGCGGTGCAAACCATAAAGGGGAAACCCAGGAGCCCATTCCCACAGCTGAAAGCCACTGCTGCATCGCACCGCAAGCCGCCAGCCTAACTGCATTTGAGCATTTTGTAAGCATAATGGGCGAGAGTGGCACAGTGAATGTTTTCATGGTTATCTGCTGACACGCTTGCGTGTTGTGCTTGTAAACTGGGCATTGTCGAGTGTCTGCAGGAGCGGGCTGGCGCAGGCACGTCATTCGCTTGCAGGGTGTTCTCCTATGAGCATGGGGTATGTGGGCCCTGCCCGTCGTAATTATAAATATCATATGTCTGTGATTACAAAGGTGGAGATTATAGTGGATTACGGGGGGGAGGAAGAGGTAATTCCAACAAGGCCTAGGCACGAAAGCAAGCGGTTCGTGGCTGGTGGCCTTTTTTCATCAATACTTAATGGCCCTTGCAAGAACCCTTTACTGGTTTTACCTGTGCCCGTGTTGAGTCACACCACTTAGGCACAGCAGAGGAGAGAAAATTGCTGAAGAAACGCTCTCCAGAGAATGTAGAAGATGAGGAATATCCTGGGGAAGTCTTAGTGGGCTTTCTTTGGAGAGAAGGCTTTAGGGAGAACATGATAATGACCATTCTAGGTCACACTGAAGATCCATTTCCCTGGTATCCCCTCTTCAGCAGTGTCCCCAAGCACAAGGTGACCAGGGAAGAATAAGAACAGGACGATGTACGTGGTACTTCCTCTGAACACTTTCCCAGATTTATGATATTTCTATCTCACAGGACTTCCTAATCTAGATGTGATTTTCAGTATTCATTAACATTCAGCGGCAATATGTGCTTATATGTCAGGAAAACAGCTTCCCCCACATACTTTGGCAACAAGTTCCTCTTCTCTACTGCCTGCTGTGTTAGAGAGCCTTTCCATTTGCTTGTTTTGAACCCAGAGCTGCAGCACAGTCCTCGTGTTGTATCAGCCAATGTGACTTGAAAAAGACCACAGAGGAAATGATAACTGTATCTCAGGGCGAAGAGACTGAGAAAAGGAATGCGTCCAAACACGGACAAACTCGGTCTGTTCTTCAGGGGATTAACTAGCCACATAACATGGACACAATCCCGTCTTTTCCATGTCCTATTTTTCATATTTAAGGTTCCAAACCACCAAACGAGGATCAAATCAACCAAGGATCGTTTCCGCACTCCATTTTTCGGCAGGGATCTGATGGAGAAGCCCACAGAACCGGCCGGCGGGCGGCACCCTTGGGCGCGCTCCGTGCTCCGCCGCTCCGGCAGACCCGGTGGCGCAGCGTCGCGCTGCCACCGTCTGCCGAAAACACGCGTCACCCGCGGCGGGAAGAGGGCTGCACGCACCGAGCAGTGCCTGGAGGCCATCCAAGGTCTGCGTGGGGTTGTGCAGTTCTGTGATTTCCGTGAACATTTCCAGAGTTATCGAAACGTGATCACGTCCTGCCTGCTAGTGCAGGACTGCTCTTTCCTGCGTGGTTTTACCCTTGCTCCTCTGACCCACGGTGGCAGCAGACGCAGTGGTTAGATGGACGCCAGACCGTACGGAGGGCCGAGCAGGGGAGGCCGGCTGCAGCTCGGGGCTCGCACAACCGTGCCACCTCTCCCTGTGCCCGCAAGTGCCCAGGCGCAGCGGGATGAACATCCCCGGGCACAGCAGGCGGGGAGCCCTGCGGATGTGCAGCCGCAGCGGCAGCATCAGCAGGGATGCCTGTTTGCCTGGAAAGCAGTTGCTTATTTTAAGAAATGTTTAAATCTTAAATTGCATCCTTTTTTAAGTGACAAATTTAAAGCGTGTTTAGACATTACAGTCTTTTCCTCCCCACCAGCCGGTGAAGATGTCAGTCCGTTCAGCACTCGATACGAAAACGCCCATGGCCGGCATGGGGAGGCTGCCAGTGAGCCGGCGGAGGGGGCATGCAGGCGGTCACTGCCTCACGTGGAGCTGCCCGTGGCACGGGGAGTTTTCAGCTGGGTCTCAGTTCCTCCTCCCGATGTTCCCTGCCCCGCAGCTTCCTCCCCCTGCATTGTGCCCAGTGATGGATCCATGGCTTGTGTGGCTGCATCCTGACTCAAGGGACAGGGGCCTCCCAGCAGAGAGTTTGTGGTTGCAGGCAGAGAGTACAGCGAAAACCGTAACTAATAGCAGAATAGCAGCAAAGTGTTGGCATTTAGAGAAACACCAGCAGTAAGAAAATCTCCATTCAATATTCTTAGATGGATGTAATTAATGTTTCCCATGGGAAACCACACAGCAGCATGAGAAGTTGGAACAAGACAATATTCCAGAGCAAATCTCTGTAGCCCTTGTGAGAGCTGCACCAAATCACAGCCCTTCACAGGAGCTGCTTCGCATTGGTCTGTGCCGCCGCAGCAGAGCAGCCCTGCACCGCTCGGGATGCGCCGCTTCCTGTCCGGCAGAGCCCACGGCAGCTCGGGGGGAACCTTTCTGCTCCCATCAGTTCTGTTGACGTTATGGGACCGTGTCAACGCAGCGTAATGGAAGAGGCTCCTCTTTACCTTTGTTGAAGCACATCGATTTCACCAAATCTACAGAATTAATTTGTAGTAGAAATCAGTGGATGTAAACCCCAAATATTTGTGCAGCCTTTTGTAAAAGCGGGCGACAGCACAAGTTTGGAGGGAGGGCAGTTCTGTTTACAGCTGAAAACAGATCAGCAAGGAGGAATCTGCCCATGTTCTGGGTGCAATGATGTGCTTTATTTAAACATATGCACCAGTCCTGGAAAACAGTGACTCCTCTCTTAGGCCTCTCTGCTTGACATCCTACAAGTAACCAGAGCTCAAGAGCTGCCTTGACCCATAGAAGAGCAAGACCAAGACTGAAAAAAAATCTTTGCTTTTCACATGCTTCCCTCTGCCTGCGCATTCACAAGGAGCTTTTTTCCATCAAAGGGTGGCAGTGTAGGATGGCTTCCCATTTGCTCAATCAACAGTGTGAGTGAAAAGGTAGCAGTTGTAGGTAGGAGCTGCACAGCCCCGTGCGCGGATGTTCACCAGGCTCACGAGCTCCTCGGCTGCACCGCGTGTCAGGAGTCGTGCACCCAGCTTGCCCTCACGCCCCTCTGCTCAGATCTGCACGTTGTTCAAGTTCAGCATTTCATTTAAAACCCAAGCAGTTTTCTGTGTGTGTCTGCAACGCTGCTCTTGTCTGTCTCCACTGACAGTCACCCCCAGTCAGACTTCGTGTGCCCTCGTGCTGGGAATGCACTTACCTAAATTAGATATCCCGTCGCAGCAGAGCGCCCTGATAGGAGCGTGTGTCAGTCCATGCCCTGGGAATCGGCTGGTTACTCCTTATCTCGCAGGAGATATTGAATTTATTGCATTTTATATTCTAAGGCTGAGCAGTAAAGATGCCAGATTTGTTTGTCAAGTCAGCTCAAGGATGATGCTAAATCTCTGAAGTTCTCAAATAGGTTTTAAGGCCAATAGCAGCAAAGCCGCTTTGCAGAGCTCATTCTTTATCACAGTTCTTACCTGTTTGTCTTACTTTTCGCAGTGACTTCAGAGGCAACGAACATAAAGCAGCCACAAACCTAATCCGCACCGTACATTGAATTATTTTGCAAGCTCAACCAGTGCTGCATTGCCTGCGGGAACGAGCTTCTTAAATAAATCCTTTCTTCTAAAAAAAATTATTAATGGTTTTGCATTTTTTTCATTTCAGAAATATAGAGTGCACTGTGGCTGAAAATAATATATATATATATATATGTGTGTGTGTGTATATATATAAAATGAAGGAATCATTTCTGCTCCCGAAATAGCCTGCCTGGGCTGCACAGTTTAAACTGGTGCTGTTCCCCTCCCTCCCTCCCTCCCTGTGGTGCCACCGCTTACCCCAGCCTCTGCTGACCTGCGTTATCCGGGCAGGGAGGTGTCTGGCAAGCCGAGGGCTGCCAGGCCTTTCCCAGGCACCTGCGCAGAAAGGACAACCCCATGGGCGCACAGAGGGAGATGCTGGAACACCCAGGTGCAGCATACGGGGCGGCATTGGCAAGAGCTTAGGAGCTGCTTGCAAAGCCTGGGTATGTGGAACATACAACAAGAGACCTACCTAATCATTTCCAGCCTCAACCCGTGCTTTAAGCATCACGTTTCTGAGGATGCAGTCCTTGCTTCTAAAGGACTTTGTCACTGTCACTGTTTGCAGTGGGTATAGATCAGCAATGGAGCCCCATCCCCGAGCAGCCTGTCCCTGTCTGTGCCCGGGGACCTGCCACGCGCAGCCCTGGTTTCGCTGCAGCGCAGCCCTGAGGCCCACACGGGCACGGGAGCACGCGGTGCGCTGCCCGACCAGCCTCGTGTGCGGCCAGCAGAGGCAGGAGGGCAGTGAGGATGAGCACGGTGTCGAGTCTGCACTCGGCCAGACCGCACAGCCGTCGTGGGGCACTGGAGCAAATACAAATGGAGAAAGCCTGAGTAACAGATCAGCAGCCATCCTGCAAAATCCTGCACGGGAAAGCCAGTGCTGGCTGTCACACTCATCTCTCGTGTCTTATGGCAGGACACAATAACATGAAAGGGATCAAGCTCCACGTGATACCTGTGCAATGACCAGCCACAACAGCCTCTAGCAGCTGGGTATTGCCTAGTGTCGCTCTGGAACGACGGGTTCAATACTCAAAGCACCTGGCCCCTTGAAGGACACCTACCAGTGTGCATGTGCTTTGTCACCACCGCGCCGATTCTGCAAGGGGAGGAAGAAACCTCAGGGTTAGTGTCACACCGTGGAGCCAGATTCATCAGCATTAGCCCTTGTCACTGCAACATTTAATTGATCCAAAAGAGTTGGGCACTCAGGAGGCATGTAAGGCATCCTAGGACATAACTGGGATAGTCCAGACCGTGCTGCTGGTGCTTAGGGGTTATTAATCCAAAGGACAGATGAGCAGGTTTGAAAACACTGCCTTTGGGAGCCATTGAAATGTGAGGCTTAGAAATAATGGGGTTTTTTTTGAGAGAGAGAGTATTTTTATGCAGACCGATATCCCGATGTTCCTAAGCCACACGGTTCCTGCCCTCCCCGCCATGACGCTGGGCAAATGCGTCCCAGATGGTTTTGTTCTACACAGCGTCGCAGCCCCGGGGGCAGAACCCCCTGCCCATGCGCTGGCCCCTGCGCTGTGTGTGCAGCCGCTCCCTGGTGCTCGACACGCAGCACACAGCCCGTCCCAGCGCCACGACGAGCACTGCCCTTGAGGAACTGCTTTTTTTCCCATTTTCCCTGTAAAATTGGCACGGAGAGGAGTTGAGCTGATTTTTGCGGGCTTGTCAGAACATATTTTGTTGGACTCATGCCCTGCCCCGGCCGCCCCGGAGGCGCCGTGGCACACGGGCAGCTTGCCCTTGGCTCCGCATGGCCTCGTGCTGCCGGCCTCTGAGGGAAATCCACATTTTATCTTTCAAGTGAGCATGTATCGTTTGGGATTGCGCAGACTGTGATGTCCGATCGTCAGAGATGCTAAGAGTGAAAATCCATGTGTAGAATTAAGCCGATTCCAGGCTCGAGCTGTTGGTGATCCTCGACGTGCCCAGCAGCCTGTAACCAGGCTTGTTTATTGGCGGCAGTCAGTACTGAGAGCAGACTGCAAACCTGACTGGGTTGCTGTCGTGACCAGCGCCAGCTCGTTACGCTGACAAGGAGTCAGGTGAAAAACAGTCCTAGCAGTGCTCTAACTGCGCAAAACAAACCTCCCGTCGGCTCTGCGTGGGTGACAAGACCCACAGCAGCACCCACGAGAGGGAAGTCCCGTGTGGGGAGCAGCTGGCTTGGGACCTCCCTCCTGCCTCCCGGCGGAGCGTGGCCCCGGAGAGCCCGTGCAGCCCCAGTGCTGCCACAGCCACGCTGGGCTCTGCAGGGTCCTGGCAGGGGGAAGGAAGGAGCCATCTGGACTCACCTAATCCTGCAGGTCCTTTCCCCCGCCCCTTGTTCTGGGAAAAACCCATGAAATTACGTGGCAGAGGCCTTGGCGAGCCCTGTGGCGCGTCCCTGCCGGGCAGCCGAGCCCTTCTCACTGTAGAGGACGCTGGTCCCCGGGCAGCGCGCGGGCAGGGACCGGGTGCAGCAGAGACGCCTGCGGCCGCGGGGCCAGCGGGGCCAACGGGCGGCCCGGGCACAGCCCGGAGCACCGCGGCCGGGCAGCAGCCTGTGGGGCACAGGGCAGAGGAGCAGGGGCCTCCGGCCCGAAACCTGTGGGGCTCCATGCGGGAAAACGCTCCGGGGGCCGTGGAGAGATGGGAGCTGAAGCTCTGGCCGCAGCTCCCTGTGCACTGGAACCTCTGCCTGCAGCGAGCAGATATAACCGAGCAGGGCGGGCCATCAAGCACCGGCAATAAACAATTCTCGAGCATATATAGGAGAGTGTAGCTTAATAAACTAGGGAATTCCTTTCACCCTCGCCTGCTTGTTTTCGGCTTGCTCTTCGTTTTACTTCTAGCAGTAATGGTAAATTCAGGATCAGTTTGTCAGTAATGGTTGTAAATTTTGTAATTATTCTCAGAAATTGTAGCTATCGCTGCTTCTGTACCTCTGGTCTCTCTTTTATTTAATTTAGAAAATAAATATGTCACAGATAAGATTTTGTTTTCGGAAAGCTAATAACAGCTGGCTTTCCTCCTTCGGGCTTGTGCCTGCGTGCATGTGGACGCTATCTCAGTAGTGCTGGGGCAGGTGCTCCTCATGACACAGCGACACTGAAACTAATGCTTATTCTCAGAGCACTCACTGGGCATCGTTTCCTTTCATCATGATGGAGCAAAGACTTTGGTTTTTTTCCGCAAGCCACCCCGCAAGAAGAGCTCGGCAGCGAGCACCAGCCCCAGCACGTGGCACTGCTCACTTTGGGCCCATTGCACCCTTTTGGTCTAAAGGAAGAAGTTAAAAATAACACTTCTAAAATAAAACAGTACTAAGTTCTTTAATAATGCAACATTTTTATCATCCTGCTATTAACAGCGAGCGTCATCTTGTTTCATTTTTTTATTTTAGATTTACAGCAGTTACACTAGTGACACTAAATCACCTTAAATACGTAGCCAAAGAAATCACTGCTGGGAACAACGGCTGCTTAAACTCCATGGACAAGGGGGCCACTTCAGATTTCTTGCGTCCCTTTGGCTGCCTCCAGTCCCCAGTTAATGACAGCATTTATGGGGTGCTGTCACGTGCTGAGGAAACTTGGACGTTGTAAAGGCACAAGAACAACTGTAAGTGAGACAAAAATGAGCACCCTGGAGAAGCAACAATAAGAAGACCGAAAGGCTTTTGGAAAGCAGTGCATTTTATTCTCACATCTCATTCTGCAGTCTTCTGCTGATGCTATTAAAATACCTCAGCACGAGGCAGTACTTTTATTTTATTGTGAGTCAGCCTCTTTTACTGAAAAAGTGGATTGCATTTGCCGAAATCCCTTTTTTAATTCAGGGAATTTACAGGTGTAAACAGAACACAACGTGATCACATTTTGACTACACATGCAAACGTACAACACTGGAACAGCAGCTTTTGTGGCACTCAGCCCTGTCAGAACTGCCTACTTTTGTACCGGTACCTCAACCACGAGCAGCAGATCAGGCTCCCGCAAGGGCAAAGCCCCATGCTGGGAGCCCGGGGGGGAATCTTCCCAGGACGTGCGCCAAGCAGGCACTTTTTCCGCAGGGTCTGCGAGACCATCTCTCCGGGGCTGGAAAGCTCCATGTTCCTGCTGGAACCAAGCCACGAGCACGGAGTGAGGGGCACCAGGAGAGCGGGTTTACCCCCAGCCGCCTCTACGGGCTGCGGTGCTGGTCAGTACTGCAGCGGGCTCAGCAAGGCAGTGACTATCGGTCGCAGACACGAACTTCCCTACTCTGAGATGCATCCGACTAACCGGCCCACAAAAACCCCGCTGCATCAGCCTAGCAGCAGCAAACAGCACATTGCTGAAGAACGCCCCGTGGAGCTGGCACGGGAGGCGAGCGCCCCGGTGCCCCAGCACTGTGCAGCCAGCAGTGCTCAGTGCCTCGGCACAAGCTGTACACCGAGCGCGACGTGCACCCCGGTGCCCCAGCACTGTGCAGCCAGCAGTGCTCAGTGCCTCGGCACAAGCTGTACACCGAGCGCGACGTGCACACCTGCGTGCCAGGGCCCCGCAGCTCAGCGGCTACAGGCCGGAACGTCTCCCTCACCATCTTGTGCAAAATCCGTGCGTGAGACCAGGTCACGCAACCTGTGGACTCAGCCTTTTGAAAAAAGACAAACACTATTGCACCCTGGTGTTTCTGTCCGCATTTAATCTGAGGAGAACCCAAAAGGTGCCTAGACACCGGTGCTTGCAGACACTCCCTGCTGGGTGAATTGTGTGTTTCTGTGCACAGCCCTGCTGGTTGCAGTGACGAATGCACCAGGAGGCTAATGCCACCTGCTAGATTTAAAAGGCATCGGGGTGGGCTCTGCTTAATTAGGGCTGCGGCAATAATTGACTTTTAGATCAATGGCTTGATAAATAGTAACAAAAATGACAACAACAACCTGGATCAACAGAAACACGGATTCTTTGGGAAACAGTACCAATTTGTTCAGGTCTGTGGTCAGGATGTGCACTGGTTGGGATGCTTGGGATGAGGGAGACTCAGACTCAAGGCCCAGGACACCAGGACTCCCACCTTCCAGCCCCTATTCCCAGCTACGGAACATTCTGACATTTGCTTTCTTCACCTTTCCTGTTGAATGTGTTTGACACAAAATATCAGATTATTCATCACAGGAAACCCGAGTGTTTCCCGTTTCCCACGCAAGGTCCAGAGGCAGTTCTTTACCCCTCAGGGCCCAGTAAAGGGCTTCAGGTGAAGGAGAGACAGAGGAGACTTAGGGTGGCATCTAGACTCTGACTCATCTTTGGGGTGCAAGAGCCAGGTAGCACTATGCACTCATTTCCCATATTTTTAGTAGTCTCCCTCCAAACCAAATCAACTCATCCCAGCCTTTCCAAGTTATTTTATCTGGGTCAAGCTAATACTCCTGATGCTTCGTGCGCTCAAGGAAAAGCGCGCTGGCTTAGCTGGCCAGAGCTTCTCTGCAGCTCAGACGTGGCTCTGCTCCCAGGGTCTCTTGAACGTGAACTGGGTCTAAGGCTCGCATCAGCCACGTAACTTACGGAAATTCTGAATCCTCAGTTAAGAGGGTGATTTTACACCAATATCATTAAAGTAGCCCAGCTTCTGGCCCTGTTACAATCATACTGCTACAGAGGATCACAGAGAAGTACAATCCATAGGGGTTAATATACTGCAGGAACATGTTTCCACAGAACACCTATAAGTGCAAGGAGACAGACACAGAAATACACCCACGGGGCTCCCGGTGCTGCCAAACCACCAGCCTCCAGAGCACACAAAGCCACAGGCCCCGCCACATCGCAGCCACGGCCCGCGGCACCTCTACGCTCCCCTCCCAAGAGCAGGTCACCAAGCACGAGCGGACTCTGGCTTTTTGCATGATGAGGTAAAATTGCCCTAAACGACTGGGACCCGTCACGCTTGATGTGAGAAGTGTTTGCTCTGCCTCCCCCCGCGCAGAGGAGCGGCCGTCGGCCCTCAGGCAGCGCCCGCCGCGGGGTCCTCGCTCCCGCCGCCTAAGGGCTCGGCACCTCCTCGTTCTCTAGCAAATAATCCTTCTTGACGTACCTGGCCCCCCGCACCAACCTCCACACGCCGAGATAGGCATCCTTCAGCGAGCTCCCGCTCGCCCCTCCCGCGCCTGCGCCTCCCGCGCGGGCAGCCGCCGGAGCCTCCGCGCGCTTCCCAGGGCTCTGCTCCTCCTCCTCCTCCTCCTTGTGGCTCTGACCGTCCCCGCTCGCTGAGGCCTCCGCTGCTGCTTCCTCAGCCCCCTCTGCCTTGGAAATCACCTCCATCGCAAACAGTGCTTGCTCCCCAGCCCGGCCCTTCTGCTCTTCATCCCCAGCTTCTTTCTTCAGGTCCTCGTAGCTGCTCTTCCGCCTGGTCTCGACATACTTGGCCACGCAGTAGATGACCGAGCCCAAGGTGTTGACCACGACGCCAGCTATAAATAACTTTGTGGGCTCCACGTCATTGAAGGCCACCATGCCCACTGTGATGGTGGCGATGCTCTTCACCACCCCGACGAAGCTGGTGGTCACAGCCGAGTTAATGTAAGTACAGTGGAGGGTGGTAAAGTTCATGGCACAGCTAATGAGGACACAAGCAATAAAGATGCACACCATGGCCGGGTCCTTCCAGCCTGGAAAGTACCACACGTTGATGGAGTCCATGCTGGCAAAGGAGAAGATGATGAGGAAAGGGGTGGCTGAGACAGCGATGGCGTACTGAGCCGTCAGGGGTCCGTACTCACTCTCCACGCTGGTTTTCTGAATGAGCACCAGGTAGGCTGCGTGTATGAGCACAGCCAGCACGCCCGTCACGTAGCCCATAGCATCGCCAGTCAGGTCACCGGCTCCTGCAGGGAGAGAGAAATGGGCACAGTGTCGGCTTGTGAGATGGAAAGATCGGGACAATATTTTTGGGGGGAAAAAACAACAACAACAAAAAAAAAAAAGGCATCCATGCGATTTCCATAGTCCCTGTGATTTGTTTGCCTGTCCAAAGGCAGGATAGGACACACTTACCTCTTGGCAGAGATCTTTGGGGGTTTTTTTTGCTGTTGAAACTCTTTCTTTCTCCCGCTAACTCCCCCCCAGTGTTAACTTGCACCGCCCGTTTTGCGCAGGCACCGCAGGAAACCCGCGGGGTAGAAGCTCCGGGCACCGCGCAGGGCAGCGCAGCGGAGCAGAGCCCCGCGCCTCCCGACAGCCCGGCCCGCCGCTCCCGCCGCTCCGTCTGACCCCGCCGCTCCCTCCATCCACCCCCGCCGCTCCTGCCGAGCAGCGGCACCCGGGGGCGCCGCCCGCTGCTCTGCCCCACGCCCGGCACCCCCGGCCCCTGCCCGGGCTGCTGCAGAGCAGCCTCCCCCTGTCCGCGCCGGCCCAGACGGAGCCCAGGCACCACCTGCAGCCCACCCCGAACCGTTTCACGCGCCCTCTTAAGGCTCTGGTTGTGCCCGTAAGATTACACCCGCTGCGAGGTCTCACCTGCCCCCCCCCGCCCCGCCGGCTATCACCTACCCCCATGAAATCGCACGCACCCCTCTGGGTTCGCACTGGCCCCCGCAGGGCTGCAGCTGCTCCCGAGTCCCCCCTAGCCTAGCACTGCACCCAAACGCGCCAGGTCTCGCCTGTCCCCACACGGCTGCACTCGCCACAGCGGGAGCCTCCGCGCGCCCTCCCGGGGGTGCCCGTCCCGCTGGAGCTCGCGGCTGCACCGGGGCGCCTCCGGGTGCCCTGCCCGTCCCGTCCGATCCCATCCCGTCCTGTCCCGCTCGGCGCGGCGGCAGCAGCGGGGGCTGCGGGCAGCGGCGGCCCATCCCGTCGGGGCTCTCGGTGCCGGTGCCGGCGGCGGGGACACTCAGCGGCCAGCGGGGACACTCACCGGCCAGCGCGGCGCCGCAGGTGGTGATGAGCACGGCGGCGAGGACGCCGGGCGAGGGCAAGCCGTCGCGGAGCACCAGCGCGCCCGTGAGCAGCGTGACGAGGGGCAGGCAGCGCTTGAACACCACGTACATGGGGAGGCTGAGGCCGCGCAGCGACCAGAGCGTGAGCGTGGACTGGAGCGTGGCGAGCGCGGCCACGGCGGCGAAGGGGCGCGCCAGGCGGGGCCCGAAGGGCGGCAGCGCCGCCAGCCCCCGCCGCCGCAGCGCCTCGAGCGCCAGCGCCGCCGCCGCGCTGCTCGCGCACTGCAGCAGCGTCAGGAAGGCGAAGTGGTAGCGGGCGAGCAGGAACTTGAGCAGGATGTTGAGCGAGCCCGAGCAGAGCCCGTGCGCCACGGCCACGGCGACGCCGCGCAGCC
>PTEX01000044.1:1782379-1792550 GCA_003342815.1 Eudromia elegans
TTTTCTTTTTCTTTTTCTTTTTCTTTTTCTTTTTCTTTTTCTTTTTCTTTTTCTTTTTCTTTTTCTTTTTCTTTTTCTTTTTCTTTTTCTCTTCTCTCTCTTTATTCCCATGCCAATATTTAGTTTTAATGGTAGCCAAGTGCTTACATTCCCATTGAGTGAGAACCTCCCCGGCTGCACGCGCACCCCAGACACTGAAACGCACACAGCGGGCTCTCCGCGCATCCCTGCTGGCGGCTGCGCACAGGGAAGCCGGGGATGGAGCCATGGGGCACCTGGGGCTGCGCTGAGGGCGAGCGGGACGAGTGCGGGCAGCGACCCCGGCAGTTGTCAGGAAAGGGCCTTGCAGCCCCTCCAGTGCCTCCTTCCACAGCCCGCGCTCCGGCTCCGAGGGCTTTGCTGATGTCAGCAGCCGCAGTGCAGCGTAGAACGAAAACTCACGGCTAAGTGGGCTGCAGCACAGAAGGATGTAAAGGTTGAGCAGCTTCATTTCATTAAAACCTGCTGGAGACCGTCCCTGGCTTCCAACCCCCCCGCAGGGCTGTGCCAACACATTTAGGCGCTTCCTGTGAGCCTCCATTTGGAACGGTCTCAACGGGTGGATTGCTGTGACAGAGTCTGTAAAAAATCCCCTTCTTGCAGCTAAATGCTGATTAAGGAAGATCTGTGGGTGCTCTGGCAATGCCAAAGTGATGAGGGTTTCTTGCACCTAGGCAGCGAGAAGGAAGTTTATTCTTTGGAAAGAGCAGTTTTGAGTCCTTGCTACTGAAAAGTGAGCAGGGCCAGACACCATCAGGCTGCAAATCTGGATGGGGAGCTAAATAATACACACATATGGAAAAAGACACATATCAGAAGGATGAGAATTGGAGAGTGAGAGTTTTCGTATCCCAAACACCATATTCTACCCCTCAGCACTCAGGTTTGTTGCAAGGCCACCTCCTGTGAGAGCACCTCCCAAGGTGCTCATCCCAGTGCTGCCTGGGCACAGCAGTTCCCACCGCTAGCACAGGGCGGGTTTCCTGCCGCAGCCCCTTCTTGACGCGCGCTGGGTCCCTGCCCGAGCACCTCTCTGTGCTCGGAAAAGACCAGCCGTGCCGCGCTCCCCTCGGCGAGAGAACACACGCGGGGAGAAGGGGTCTCGCGTGGCTAGTAAGGGCAGCAGCGCTTCTTAAAAACATCTTCCTGAATGGAAATGGTAAAGACCTGCCCCAAATACGGAAGGTCCCCTTTGACCAGGGCCTAATAACCCATGCCAGGAAGTGCTGCGCAGGGCACGCGACCTGAGCACCCCTCCTGCGAGGGGCAGCCAAGCCCTGCCTGCCCCAGCCACCAAGCCCCGAGTCCCTCTCAGCCCTTAATAAAGACATTTCTTTTTCCATCCCATCACCTTAAAACGCAGGAATTGCTCACAGGGATGCAGCACCACTTGAGGGCAGTGTGTTATTTAGGTGTAAGGGGGCACTGGCGCACGGGCGCGCAGCCTGCACGAGCGAACACGCTCGAAAGGGCGTCTCTGCATCGCACCACAGAGCTGGGGGCTGCAGCGCCACGCAGAATCGCATCAAGGCAACAACCCAGAGGGAAACCGCAGCTGCCACCCAACAGCCACACGCCAGACATACCCCACGGTTATCCGCCTTGCTACCTGTAAGGTCATCCCGAGTATCTTTTATTGCATTTGTTTTTCTCATGGACATTTCTCCATCGGGGAAATGAATGCAAGAGGGTAGCCAAGGATAATGTGTGCAATTCATTTAATAACATAGCAGAACAAAAAATTCACTCCTTCAGAACATGGCTGATCGACAAGTTTCTTGGATCATGGAGAAACACGGGAACCAACGCACCAAAGCCTTCAGAAAGAACAAGTGTAAAAGTAGAACACATGAAATGTCAAAGATTGTTTTATTTAAAGGTCTGTTTCTGTAAACAAACAAACAAACAAACAAGAGCAGAAACTACTGTGCTCATAAAGTTTAGTTAAAACAATCACAGACACCAAATTTTCCCTGAGAAATAAGAATCAGCAACAACTACTGACAGGTCATTTTGCCCATCGCAGTGCCGCGCTGCACAAGCACCTTCTCTCCCTTTAAACATCACCCAGGAGGAGGACAGTTTTTATTTACTCTGCCTGTCTTCTGGACACCCTCCTTTTTCAACACAGCGAGGCCTGGAGTCAGCAGCCCTCAGCAGGGAAGCTGGCCAGGGCAGGACAGGGAGAGGAGGAGCGAGGAAAGGTTTAACCTTGGATGTGCATGTCAGGAACTGAGACTGCTTCTATCCCCTTTTCTAAACTTATTCCAAACTGATGAACTACAGCAGCACTCTGGACACACGCCTCTCCCCCAGCACACATACACAGACAAACTTCATACCTGCCCCCGACACTACCCACCCACTCAACAAGGAACTCGTACTCCGAGCAGCAAGGGGGGACAGGTCCGAAAACGGGAGGGATTATCAAGGCTGGATGAAGTTTTATGGCCCGTGGCACTGGTGCGAGCTGCGTGCGGCACGGCTTTGTAGTTTCCTCACTCCCTGGCACACACACACACACACAGACACACACACAGACACACAGAGTTAGAGTGGGTTTAGCACTTGGGAACTGGTCACCCAAACTCCCGGGAAAAAAAATCCATGGTTTTAACCAGCTCAGGAGAGTGGCATTCAGGTGGCACTGACCCAGAAACCCAGGAACCATATGAACTCGTCAGGATCCAAATTCTCATGTGATGGAAGACAGCCTCTTTCTTACCCTAACACCTCATCCATCCCTCCATCTCTCCATCCATCCACCCATCCCTTCCCAGGCATGCTCTCTCTCTCTCTCTCTCTCTGTCTCCAGGAGAGCAGTGTTTCTTGCCCTGCCAAACCACACGTCTTGGCTCCGCTGGACTCTTTCTTTCACTTCACGCACAGCCCGCAGCAGGTCGGGCGGGTGTCTGGGGCGGCCCCAGCACTCACTAACAGCACGCAATATAAAGATCCATCAAATTGCTGGCACCTGCACCAAGTCTTTCTGGGTAAGGAGGAGAGCAAGGATCGGCAGCAGAAAGGAGGAAACTTTAAGGCAGTAGAAAACAGGGCCAAAGGAGAAACAAGGAAAAAATACACACAGGATTACAGGAGAATCACTGTTGGAGACTGAAGAGTATTCAAAGGAGATGGGAGAAGCTCAAGAAACGATGCGTGCTTGGCCCAGACATCGCTCAGAGGGGAACGCCAGCGCAGGTACCCAGCATATGGGGCAGTCACCAGAGCACGCGGGGCGGCTGGAGCATGTGGGGCAGCCCCTGGAGCACACGGAGCCGCTCTTGTGCCTCAGCCCGCGCGCAGCCCCGGTGCTGCTCCTGCCCGCTGAAAACTCAGAACAAGTGCAAGAAAATACATGACACTCCTCTCCCTAAGGCTTCAGGGTTTCGATCCAGCAAGCTTTGCAGATATTTCATCTTTTCCCTACGAGTGTTTTCCATCAATAGAGCAGCTTTCTGCATGACTTCATCAAGTGTTTTACTTAAGAGCAGTCAAATTTTAAAAAAAAATCTTACTGTCTCTGTGAGGCAGCAATCAGAAAGGTCAAAGGAATCAACTGGCTATAAAGTATGACATTTACTATCTATCAGGAGTCTCTGTCATATTGCACAAGATAATAACGCAATGTGAGTCACAGCAAAGCTTATCAATACTAATCTGAGTGACACAAGCCTCGGTTGCCATTACGGTATCTTCTAGTGAAAAGACACTTTTTTATTATTATATTTATTTTTACAGTGATAATTATCTAAAAATAAACTGCCAGTTACTTTAATTCTTAATAAGGATCAAAAAAATTCAGTGGTCTCCTCTCATCATCAGCCAGACCATCGGCTCAAGAGCAGCTCGGTGACTCTACGCCGAAGCCATCAGCTAATACCCACTTGGGCCCTGCAGCGGCTGCTGAACGTCCTGCTGACTCCAGCACTCCCTTCGGAGCACAGCAAGCCCTAACATTTCCAAATTCCCAGGTGCTTCACACTTTCAGTTAAAAATCAGTCTTTCGCTTTAAAAGCGACATGAGGATTAGTGACATGATTGACACGTTTAGTCCGGTCGGACAGAAGGATTCCCACTGTACCAGGTCGTCTTCTCCTTCTCTCTATACAGCACGTGCCAGACACGGTGGAGTATAGATCTTGACTAATTCATCCCAAGCACAGTCCACCACCTACAAAGCAAACAGAGACTATTTAGAGCCCTTGAAAATGGAGGGGTTTTTGGAGAGGAGGGAGGAAAAGAACAAAGAAAGAAACAGAAGGAGCCTATAAGGAATTCTCAGATATACAGAGGTGAATGTTGGTTGGTACTCTCATTTACAACACTTCAAAATTATGTATATTTTGTAATACGTAATGTGTATTTTTCAATATGCTCCCTTAATTTCACTGAGGTGCATAGGAACTTCCATTTCCTATTGCCTGCCATAGAGAAAGCAGGAAAATCTCGGGCCTTCAACTGCTTGTCCCATAGAGGCTAATACGGGAAATAACCAAGATAGGGCGAAGGAAGGACACAAAAGCCTATGTCCCATTACTTGTCCTCTCTTCATAGGGACATGAAGCTTTTTTCTCAGGATTTTTTCTCCCCGGGGCATCTAGACACATCACGATCATATCAAACTTTCTTACACTTGCAGAGTTAGAGGAATTTATTATAAGTACTTTCCTAATGGAGAGATGAGGAAATGAGAAGCAAAAGTTGATTAAGATGGGGCAGCAAGGGAGGAAGCAATGCCACTCACTGCCGTGGCATCTTACTAACAGAGAGGCTGATTCCAACATTACTGATATTCTCCCATACTGAAAGTCTCAAACTCTACTGTAGGTGCAGGCTCATATCTTAAATCACACAAAGAAGAAAGCTAATCTGATTCTACAGCACAGGAAGAGTTCAAGAAGCAGCAAGATTCTGACTGCAAAATGCTTTAGATTTGAAAATGCACTTAAGAGCCTGAAACAAAGTAAAAAGGGTTAACTGCACTGATAATTACCCCAAGAGACAAGCTTTAACTTATCTTTACAGAACACTGGGAGACACAAAAGCTAAGACAAAGGGAAGAAGAAAGAAGAGCTAAAGAGAAAACGTTGATGAGCCCTACACATACATGACAACAATCTGGATTAATTCATCTTGGAACAAACGTCTTGACAATGCCCCTTCCAGTTGGGACCGCACAAAAGCAGCAGCACACAACAAGCTACCCAACAAGCATCCTTCTGCTTCAGAGTGCAATTCCTGTTCTCTTCTAGAGCCAGAACGAACAGCTGCACAGTAAAAATTTGGAAATCCAACTTCAATATTTGATTTCAGACTATAATTAGCCCACTTTGTGTTTACTATACTGCATTATTATTCATTTTTTATTGCTTCCTTAGCTGGTTTTACTAAGTTATTTGAAGTACTTTCCCTACACATCTAAATGGCCCCCAAATCTCTTGACAACACGTACTGTCTATTCATACAACATAATAGAGCGCTGTGTGATGTAACACTCTGCTGCACTGCAGTTCCCCCAAATCATTCAATAACTAAAATATGAGTTCTCCATTGCATTCTGTGTAGAAACCAGCAGTCATAAAACACCAGGTATTTTGTGCTCTCCACAGGTCTGGACCAGCATCATTTTTTCTACAGGCAATACTTTCTACTTTCCTGCAGAAACAAGAAACACTGACAGCTGGAAAAAGTCCCTTGGGAATTCCCACCTGTTATCAGTTTAATTAGCATCCTGAAGCAGGCTCTGAACAAACATAGTTACAGAACCATTTCAGCTAGCAACGTTAAAACGAAATAGGCATTATTAAAAGAGTTTGGAAAGGATCACACAGAATAATTTGCCCAACTCCTCGGCTTTATGATAGCACACGAAAGACGAAAATACAACCAATTAACAGAAGGAAAATAAAGCTACACCAAATAATGCTCTATCAAATCTTCCTGTGGCACAGGAAGTCTGTAACAGAAGACTGATATCAGAAACCTCCATGAAAATACACGTGCAGAGAAGGGTAGTTGGTATTTAGGGGACAACGTGCCACCATAGCAAGAAACAGCACTAGAACCAGAGCACCTCTGTGCTGGGATCGACACTGACAGAAGAGCATCCCAGGCAGCAATTTATACAAATGCCGTCTCCCAAATACTGCAGAGACTCTAAGAGGAAGGGGAGCTACGAGTGGAAGCCATGAGTGTGACAGACGGCAGTAACTTGTACACAGTGGTTAGAGACCACTTTGCAGGACCTCATGGAGCACGAGGGACTGAAACAGAGCCACTGGATCCACACATAGTGGATGTTAAGGAGCTACTGCATAATCCAAGAAATATAGTCATCTTAGGAAGCTGGATGTCACAGTGTGACTTAAATAAACAGCCATCCCATATTCTACTGAAGTGTTTATCCTTGGCCTAGATTATAATGATGTTTTCCCTCATCTGATTTAATATCAATATCCGTTAATTTATCAAAGACATTTCCATTGTCTCACTAACTTACTTACTTCTCTGACAGGCCCTCTGCTTCCTATTCATCACAAGGATCTTGCTCTGCAATAGACTTAGACCTTTTGCAGCACCCGAGGGCAATCCATTCAGTCTAGTGCAATTACCTGGATGGCATTCTGTCTCCACTGCTCACAAGGAACAAGAAAAGAAAACTTGCAAGTTGGTAGCTATTTTTTTCCCAGTATCTGAAGCTGTAAAAAAACCCCACAGCCAAACAATAATGAAATATATTTAAAAGAATAATTTAAAACTTCAAGTTGAGTAACTCCTCTATGAGAGTTTTAATCAGAAGAATGTGCAGCCTTCTTCAGATCAGCATATTCAGTCTTTTTAATGGGTCTATCCAGGAGTTTCTTGGTGCCACTCAGCTCTGGAGTTAAATCGCAAGTTAACACACAAAAGAGTCCTACTGTGACTCCTTTCTCTTCTCAGCTTTCCTCCAACCCACCCCATTTTCACATACAAACTGGTAAGATCTATCATTTTCCAGTAGTAGAGATGCTGGAAGAAGTACTCAGCTCTTCCATAATATTGCTTCCTTTCCCCTTCTAGTGTGCTTTCTGGACTTTTTCATGCAGAATGTAATGGTCTGCCATATCATTATTATAGACTTTTGAAGGGGCCTGTACATATTCTCTGTGTGTGTGGTATGGAGATTTACAGCACATAACAAAGAGAGCTCTTAGGTTTGCTACTCATCCAAATTACTTTTGCAGACGCTCATTCTACACAACATCTCTAGACCAGCACAGCAAGTTTTGTCCTTAGTCCACACTCACACTCCACATACTAAGAAGAGGAAAGTAGATGGCTCCTTAGCAGTCCCTTCTTTTGCTTAGGAGCATTTTAGAAGACAGAACAAATAGAAGGCCTCCTTCTCCATGAAAACTTGTTAGTTAAGCATGCAATGGATCTTCCACACTTAAATGTATGTATTCAATACCTATTTTGTGCTAGTCGCCCTTTTGTTTGGTCATCAGATCCCCAGGATGAGCTAAATTTGATTCCTACGCTAGAAGGTAGGAATGAAAGTGATGGAAGTTTGTAAATTAAAACAGCCTTTATTTTCAATGTGCAATAGCCAAATAGGTATTTGAAAAAAAAAAAAAAAAAAGGTGTTTAATTACTATTTCCAAAAGAGAACAAATAGAGCAAATCCAAGATCAGGAACTTCTATAAAGATCTAGGTTAAAAATATACAGAGGTCGGGGAACGGCTGTTCCAGATATCACTTAAATTCATTTCTTTCTTAAGAAGAGAAGGACTTGGGGATTATTTTCAGATCACAAAGAAGTGCTATAAAGCACTGATTTGAAACAGTGGCTGTATCATGAGCCTAACAAAAATCAGTCATTTTTAAGATAAAAGACACAAAGCACTTGTTTACCTGCTCCGACATGGAAAATAGGAAGCAGATCTGGTACCCACGCCGCACCTCTCTAAATGTATTTAATGAGTAAAATGTAAAGCAAACTGAGACGAGAGTCGCAGGTCACAGAGATTTTCTTGAGATTTTGCCAATACTTGTGTCAATCCCTCTGTGCTCTACAGATAAAGGGAAAGCTATCTATCTTCCCAGTCTTCCAAAACTGTTTTTTTTTTTCCTCCAGTTAAACGAACCATAATTTGTGTAGAAGATACTCTGGGACCGCAAAGCATCTTTCTGTGTTGATACTCATTCATCTCAGCGACCCCAAATATGTCAGTTTACCTACCGAGTCTTCAAGCTCATCCTGTAGCTCAGAGCTAAATTAAGCTCCTTCCTTTTGAGATATAATCACAAATAATGATAAGCCAAATGACATTCTCAATAACAGCTGCAAAACACTGCTGTCCTCCTTTGAGTTTCACTGAAGCAGTTGACTGGGACTTACCAGACTTATTGATCATGGAGAAAAGAATTAAATCTATTATACTGACTAACAGGGCTAATAGGCATGAAAAGCATTTTTTAGGCCACTAAATCAAATATAACACCCAAGGAACACACAAGTTCATTTATTATTTCAGACTGCTGCCTCTGTCTCTTTCCAGCACTTCAGAATCAAAGTGCTTAATCACTATTTCCTTTCCACATACACTGACTTTGGATCTTTTAGAGAATTCATGTGGAGCCTGAGAGCAACATTTCCAAACACCTTAAGATGGGACTTCCACTGATAAGAGTGAAATACAGACGGTCAGTACTCAGGAAGAGTTGGTTGTGACTTATCCATCGGAAGTCTCATTTTACTTGTCTCCAAGAGCACACATTTAAGTGTCAGTAAGAAATGCCACCTCCCTTTGCCCCTCCAACTCCAAAGGTGTTTGAATTGGGTTAATGGTAACATCTGCAGGAGATTAAATTTGATCTTTCCAAGCAAAAAATCACCACGAAAATATGAGAACAGATGTTGTACAGTCTTTTTATCCTAAAGGGTCACTAAGTGCAGAATTTTAGTACCATCTTGGAGAAGGACCACAAGGAGAGATGAAAAAGAAGTACAGACAGTGAAGTAGCGATAGCAGTGTGATAGCTGCAACAGCTGGGTAGAAACTACCCGCTCCTTGGCAATTCTGTGCAAAAGATAAGAACAAATGGGCAAAAGATGGGTTGTTGCTTTTCTGTACATTGCCACAAGACATAACTCCCCTTTCACAAAATACAGTTGACTCTTCTGGACCTGAGGAGAAGAGCATGACTAATTTAAACAAAGAGCAAAATACAGAGCAAAACGGTGCCGCTGAAGAGACTGCCTGCATTTACGTTTGGCTGCACTGGTTATGCCAACTTAAGCAGTCCTCTCCTGCCCTGCTGACTGCGCTGGCAGAACTAGCAGGGCGCTTTGCACAGGCCAAACATGATCAAAAATGACTCAGTGAAGAATTTCTAACTGGACTTCAGTTACCTTCAGGGAACACAGCTCAAGTGCGCACAGTTTGGCTATGGCCTGTTTGTACTTAATAAAACATAGTGGCTTTTAAAACCTGAGTGATCCTGATGCCCTAGGAAGTACTTCCTGGGATCTGCAGGCTTTGAGTGATGCCCCAAAGCAAGCAGCCCCGCATGGTTCCAATCACCCCAGGCCTGGTGCAAGGCAAGGCTGTGGCACAGAGACCCTGTTCACGACAGGGCATCTTCCCACAGCTGTGGGGAGACTCAAGGGGGGCCCCAGTTACGCTGGCTCACAAGGAGCTTGTGGCACGGCTACAACACTAGCATCCTCATTTCCATCCTTTTGGGTATCACGTGGCAATAACAGCCACCGCTGTCTCCAAACGCAGTGCAGGAGAATTCAGACCATGCCCTTTCTCGCATTGATACATCAGAGTTCCAGGCATCCGGCAGAAATAAGAGCAATGAGTTCTGTGAGAAATAATTTACTTTGGTGGAATATCTACGTGAGGAAGCACCGTCATGCAAAGGGCTAGAGAAGACACAAAGTTTGTCTTCCGAACAATAATAATAAATGATAAAATGGACTCCATCCCTTATGTTCAGCACAGGATTTGTAGATTTTTTATGTGTGTCAAAAGGGAAAGGAGGAAAGAAGGAGGAAAGAAGGAGGAAAGAAGGAGGAAAGAAGGAGGAAAGAAGGAGGAAAGAAGGAGGAAAGAAGGAGGAAAGAAGGAGGAAAGAAGG
>PTEX01000044.1:1792745-1832363 GCA_003342815.1 Eudromia elegans
AAGAAGGAGGAAAGAAGGAGGAAAGAAGGAGGAAAGAAGGAGGAAAGAAGGAGGAAAGAAGGAGGAAAGAAGGAGGAAAGAAGGAGGAAAGAAGGCAGGTATATACACTATCATTTTCTTTTCTTTTTTTCATTTTTTTTCTCTAACATACATTTGCACATTCAGCTGTTTGCTTTGGATTCATTATTCAGCCTTGTTCAAAGAAAGCCATTCCATATGCTGTGGTTACAAACAAAGACAACATCCATTTAGCAGCAATTCTCAGTCTGACAGATCTATCACACAAAAAGAAATCTTACCTAGCCAGTCAGAAACAACATTTGCTGAGACCTATTCTGTAACACACACAATGCTCTTTTTCAACAGGCTTAGAATTAAGATGTAACCATCTCCTCACTAAGAAGAAAAAAAAAAGAAAAAAATGCAGAAAATCCTTCTCTTTGCCTTGTTCTGATCCATGGCAAAGCTCACACCAACTGCATGGAAAGCTTAACCGGGTTCAGGGCATGTTGTGAGCTGCACTGTAACGTCCTAAGCCACTACACTATTCCTGCAGCTCATTCCGGCTCCTGCTCAGCCAGAAACTCATCTATGCACTCACGTGGGCTGAGGTTTCAATCCCCCAGCGACTAGTCTTCGAGCTATTCACGCCCTGCGCCAATGAAAAATAACTCAGGATGTTTTTCAGACCTACAAGCTCCCTTATGTGGTTCTCGGCACGGTCTCATGAACAGCTACGGCAGCACATTGCGGGCAGCAGAAGCGAGGCAAGGAGCGAACAGGTAGGTCAGGGACTCTGCGAGCTGCTGCCACGCCAAGAACATCTCCAAATGCGTTGAGCTAAGTACGTGGCCAAACTGACACCTTCCTCCCGCGTCCTTCAATCAATAGCGGAAATTAATATGGTTTTATTATCTTTGCTTAGTTAGATTTGTAAATGTTGCACGTCATTTTTATTTACAATAGAATTAACATCACTGTGAATTAGGTAGAACATAGATGAGAACGCTACCTGTGGCACATTAAATACTGGATGAGTTGGAGGTAATAGAGAGACAGAACTTCATGTGTGAAAAATATAAGTCTGCTGTTTTTAAAGCAAATAATTAACTTTATTTTTAGCTTCTTCATGCTTTTTTTTCTGAAAAAAAAAACCCAACCTACACTAGAAACAAAAATTCTTTATTAAACAAAAAAATAAAAAGAGGCAAAGATAATTGGGTCCAAACAGACAGAAGAAAACCTCACCCAAACCAGTACACAAATCAGTGTGCCTGGCCTGCTAAAATGAATTCTACCCGTTCATATTAACAGCTGGAATTTTTATAATTCTAATTAGATATTACGTGTTTTCTTCTACTCCTGTTATTATGACAACTAGGTCTAAGAACCAAGTGTGACACTGGCAATGCTTAACTCACCTTAGGTAGATGAAACAAAGCTCTGCATCTCAGCTTAGCATTTCAGACTCTCTATTTTTCTCGCTTCCAAAACAAAACTATCTCACTTTCCCTATGTTCACCACAGCTCTCAGCTGTCTGATTCTGCAGTTCTGCCTGTCCTGTCCTCCTCTTCTGCACAACCCAAATATTTTATAAGCAGAAGTGGACCCAAAATGTGGTTTACTCAGCCAGCTCATTCCCAGAGGCTTTCTGCAGTCCTGTGGCTCTTCTCCAGGATCCCTATAACCAGCAAAGCAAATTCATCACCTCTCTTACCTGACCACAGTTGTGAAGGCTCAAATCTAGTCCACATGTGAATTCTGTATGGTGCTCAACAGTTTCCAGCAAAGGGTTAGGCTTGGAAAAGTCCCAAAATCTAGAGAAACAGAGTGTGAGAAGGAAAAAGAGCGAAATCAAACAAACCACAATTAAAGTAATTGAAAGGCCATTCTTAAAACATAATGCAGAATATTGACAAATCTGTTGCTGCCAGGATATTTTAAAAAGCAAACTCATCCACTTAGGAAATACAACTAATCAAATTCCTGCAAAACCATCTGCTGATTTGCATAAATTAAATCTCACTGGGCAAAACCATCTTTTTATTCCTGAAAGCTGTTAGCAAAATTTATGGGTTTTTTCTCACTTTTTGGTATCACTCCCTATGACATGGTTGTTTACTGAAAATTTTGATTTCATTTATAGATATTGGTCACTTCTGCTTTCAGATTTGAGACACTGCTTCTGTAAAACAAAATATACTGTTATAATTTAACTCTATGCTTTTATTACAAAGATCTGTTGCATCATCTGTTAATTCCAATAATTTATATTTCAAAAATAATTTTTCCTTTCTAAGTTCAGTTGATACAAATGCTTGAAAAATAGATCCCTGAAGTGCTCTACTTGAGCACTGCAAGCAGATGCAATGTTCATTAGCACAGTTAACAACAAGGTAAATGAGTAAAATGCAAAAAGAAAGTATAAGGTATGAGAAATCTCAATTATGAAAAATGCATTTAGGAAAAGAACCTTCAGATACATACACACGGCCAAGACACCATATTCTAACGAAAACCTAGATCTTACTTCTCAGTTTGGCTGTATAGGACAGCTTGCTGAGAAGGCCACAGGCTCCAGAGCAAAAGGCATTTTGTGACTGAGCAGATGGAATCATTCTCTGCATTGCAGATTTCCTCACCATGGTCAATCACGCTTTGGTTTTTCCATACCAATCACACCATATCCTCCGGAGATCTCTTTGCCTTATTCCCAGTGAGGAGAGTGAGAATAATTAATAAGAACTGTGTGTCATCAGACCGAACACACTGAAAACCATTCAAAGAGCCAATTCAGGTAAAACAGCAAACATGGCAGACAAAAGGCTTAGTTTGGTTAATGTGTAGATGTTATTTCCTTAATAAATGAGTGGGTGATATCAGCACAATGGCTATGCCATAGCAACAACCCTCTTCACTTTTTCCTAGTACCTGAGATCTAAGATAAACAACTAACTTTACAGCAGCAAAGAATAAGACCACCTCAGCACTTCCACCCTCACATGTCTGTTCATATGATGGCAAGGAAATAAATGTTTTCATTTTAAAAAAAATAGTGCCACCCTTCTTACTATACTAGCCCTCTGTTACCTCTTTTCAAAAGATGGATATATATAACTGAAAATTAAGATTAAAGGAGACAACTCCAGATCCATATGAATAGAAGCTTAAAAAAACCCTTTGTGATCAATTTTTACAACAAAGCAAGGCAATTAGGTGTTTGTAGTATTAAGCCACATTTGCATGAAGTCAGAAGCAGCATTCAGTTTAAGAGTAGCACAGTTCAGTTCAAGTCCACACATAGTGTTGTGTCTGGAGCCTTTGCTTTGATTTACAAATACCCATTACTGAAAAAACAAAGGTTTACACTGGGTTAGCAGTAGCTCTGACAGCAACTTAATGCAGTACGTAGTGAAACAATATCATTTGCAGGTCACCTTCCAAACGTAGGAGACCACAATATTTTGCTTTCGTCGCACTTTGAAGACTCGCAGCACAGCACAGCGCTTCTCGTGGGCCGGCTGTAGAGCCAAACAAGGACGCGCTTGCTGCACCAACACTTGCAGCTGCACTATGCCAAGCGGATCTAAACGCGGGGCAGCAGCACCTTACAAAAGGGGCTGGACAACCACTTACACTTCTAGAGTTCATGGTAGGCTTACACCTCCTGAGCAGTCACAGACAGGTCACCAAGACAGAACAGCACCTCCACCCTTGTCAACTGCAGTGCCACCTGCACTGACCCTGCAGACACCCTACAGCCTACTGCTGGGTGCATTTGCTTAAATGCTTTCTAGAGAAGTCTGTTAAAAGCAACGTGAGTTCCCCTTTTCTTTCACTAGTCCAAACTCACTTTTCCTAACAGGTTATTATTCATTTTCCAAGTACTTCACAAGCACCATAGAAGTTGCATGTGCATTGCAATTAGACTGTTTATTCTGAACAAAGTATTAAATGAAGAGAACAAGTCTGGCTTCCTATGGATTCTGTACTTTGTCCCTCCCATAGCAATACCAAAGTGAGCCACAATCTTCCTTTATCTTCTGTATTCCCCTGCCAAAACACTCCTACCAACACCCAACAAGGCTTTTCCTTCTGCCACCCATGTCCTCCTCTCCATTCTGCTCTCAGCTCTCACATCTCTTAACCCCAAGTTGTGCCAAAGGCAGCACGCAGGGTTTCAGGTCCCAGTATATATAGTTGTGCAACACAGTCCACACAAGTCCTATTCCAGCATGTTGACAAGCTAGCCAGTAGGCCAAGCAAACTTTACAGGCGGTGAATTCACAGTCTCTTTAGCTAACACAGTCTCTCTAACATGTATTCGCATCACAACTTTACAAGCTTAGGGAATTTAGACTACAACCAATCAAATAGTTAAATTTTCAACACGTCTCAATGTTACTCAGGGAAATGAGAGATGAAAACACAAAGGATGCAGCGCTCTGAACCCGTTTTTCCTTCGGGGGGAAAGCAGAGGGTTCTGACAAATACTCAAGCAGGAAAGCCTTACTACTGTTTATAGGTTTCATAGAGTAGGTTTCTTCCTACCGAGGGCACACAAACCAGCTACTTACATGCAGATTTCCATGCATGCTCATGTGAGTACTGACTCAAAGCACAACACAAGCACATGCGTGCAACCAAATCAGACAAAGACCACAGCATCATATGGATGCAGCTAAGCAGAGAGTTTTCAAGAAACCATAACTCAAGCTTAGTTCACATCTGTTCTACTGTTCCTTTTCCTGCTCCCATTTTCTAATCCCACTCAAAGATAGCTACCTTTAAAAGGATAAGTTGCTCCTGCAAACTAAAAGTGCTTCTTTTTGAGCAGAACTTAGTGTCAAATTACTTCCTGAATATACCCCAACTCAGGGCAATGCTGTTACTTCAGGCAATAACTGGAGACATCCAACTACTTCCACAGTAATATCCTTAGCAGATGATTTCATTACAGGATAATTTCACTAAAATCTCAACATTATGAAGTAGTTCAGGTATGGAGGAAAGCCTTTATTCAAAGTACCATCTCCCAGAAGCATCAAAGAAAAGAGGAAGAACTGCTCGAGGGCCAAATCAGAAGGAAGAAGATCCAAAAAAGTAATCTTGAAATAGGTTTTATTTTTGAGTTTGCTCCAACAGTACAGTTCTTCTGTAAGGACTCAACTTAAGACTTTAAAGCAATTTTTGTTGAAATGCTAACTTCATATTTAGTCCACCTCCTATTTACTGTATGGGGAAGCAAAGCACATCACTTTCACAAGCACAGGACCCTGCTCTAACCAAACTGCCATTATAGCAGTATATCTCTTATTACATGTTTGAGTTGACGTTGTGACAATGAAATTCAATGAGGACATTTTTCTATATGGTGAAGTAGCAGACCACAACATATGTTTATTTCAATTCTTCAGCTACCATGCAGTATGGGCCAACTTTTAAGAAAAATCATTACTGGACTTCAAATATCCCTTCTGCTTTTGAATATTTTCAAATTCACAAGGCTTACCAGTATCTTAAACATTCCCTTCCAAATACAGATTTAAGTATAATTCTCCTCTCCAGCATGCTTAAAACCAGTCTGAGAAACTATTGTACCATGATTGCATTAAGGTACCAGCAAAAGATCCTGAACTGGAAACGGGTCTCCTAAAAACAGAGCCCCTAACAAAACAAAGATACTCTTCATCACTGTAAACTTCAATCTGACTTGAGAAATGCAAGTGAGAAGCTCTATTTAAATGAACCAGCACAAGGTGCAGCCCAAGATGCAGCATCATGTACCACTCTAACCTTGGGGGAGATAAAGTTATGCACTTCTATGAGCTGGCTGCCATACAGCATTAACAGCCTTTTGGACCATTACATGTAATGACAGCTTAATTTCTGCTGATACAAAGTAATTTAATTAGAGTTATGAAAGCCAAAATCTACTTACTCCTTATTCCCTGATTTCTCCCCAACCTATGAATTTAATAAAAGAGGATGTCAAGCCTTACCTTAGGGACCTGCATGGGCTTACCAGAGCTTCTAGTTTTTTAATTCTCCCATCCCTTAGTAACCCAGTTCTAGCGTGGAGCTTCACGTCGCCTCTTTGACTCATGCCCTACTCTTCATCAAACCCTGTAAGAGGTATGTTGGCTAAAAATGGTAAGTTGGATGACTAAGAAATACAGAAATGGGTGTAACTGGCACACAAAATGCTGTAGGTGTGTATACTCCCTCTCAATACTTCTGTTTCCTCATGTGGCCATAGAAACACTAGCTCTATCTTTTCATAAAGGATACATTTCATAGGGAAAGATTTACACATACTCATATGACAAGCTGAAAAATAGCAGCTACAAAAGCAAAAGGTAAAAGAGGTTATTTGGAAAGCAAAAGAAAACAAAATGTACTTCCCATAAGTAAATTAATCACATGCTGTCACAGGTGACTCCTCACTGCTTGTAAGCATTAATTACTATTATTTAGTAACGCTTAGGGAAACTGTCCTCTTTATTAAGAGAAATCAAGACAAACAAAACATACACCACATTATTATAATCTTCAACAGTGTTATCTTAGAATCACAGAATCATTATGACCATTAAATATCATCGATTCCCATCATAAACCCTTTAATATTGCTACTCATAGCACCAGAAGTTTTGTTTCCATAGATGAAAGATGCCATTCTGTTTATGAGGTTGAACTATTTGGTAAACATCTTCTACAACCAACATTTTCATAATTTTAAGAGAAACTCCATCTCCTAATACTTATTTATAAAAAAAAAAAAAAAAAAAAAAAAAAAAGAAAAAAGAAAAAGGAAATGCCAATGATTAATAAAATGCAAGAACTTGGACAAACTTGGACATATGCCAAAATATTTACTTCAATATTGTAATTCTTTTAATTTCATATGGAATTACATGAGAGATGAATGATTTTTACAGATGAATGATTCTTAAGTTTCAGAAAACAGTTAAATCATAACTGCAAAGTTATAACCCATTTTGAATTAGGTTACATTCAGAACATCAAATGTGATGCCCAAATTTTTGCCTACAACTTGCAGCTAGGCTATCTACAAGATCTTTTATAATGCTGCAGGAGCTACTGTCAACTTAGACATTCAAATTAGTAAGTTCTTCTGCTGTAGAATTTTCAGTTTCACTTTGGAAAACATCAGTGAAAAGCATTTTAGATCAAGAAGTTATTTTATATTTAAAAAAGAACAGATTAAAAACACTCTTTCTATCCTAAAGAAAAAAAAAAAAAGAATAAAGAAGACAACAAAAATAATTAGTTGAAGTGGAAAAACAGCTCCCTTTACAAACAGTATTATTCCAGAAGTTCTGAAATTTTGTGATTTAAGTCACTGAACTTGATCAGAGCAACAGATAGCTAGATGAAGCGAAGTGTAACACAGAGATGATGTATAGCATGTCATGAATTGTATCACAGAGATGATGTATAGTATAGAGAGACTTTCAATAAAAAATGTGCCAGGTAAACTGAGAGGCAAACTCCTGTGAATATATTTCAAGATCTGGCCTGATACTAGCTTAGTGGAGTTCTTTAATTTATCAAATTTTCTGTTTAGAGTTTGGCAGGTACTGTCTGCACCTTGTCCACTGAGGCTTTTTTATATACTAAGAGAGTCCAAAAATATAAAATAATGATTGCAGTAAGAACTGACACTGAAAGTCTTTCGATCTGCATTTTGATAAAGTTTATAAACATACTTGAAACAAAAATTCTGCCCCTTACATTGTGGTACTGACATTTTGTCTCACTAGTAGGTCTTTTTTTGTTTAATCATAAAATTGCAAAACATTTTAAGATTGTAGAGACTAAGCAAGCTATGCAGTATTCAGTTATCTGCTGGATGTTCTTATACGCAATTCTGAGGTTCAAACAGAAATGCTTAAAGAAAACAGGACAGCATCATAACGAAGGTGTTATTTTAATAGCATTGCTTGTACCAATTAACGTATTTTTAGAGCATTCATGGCCATACCGCTTTACAAATCACTAATTTACCCATTTAAAGTGACAGCAGCATCTTTGAGGATTGATGTCTAAATACAGTTAAATAATTATAAAGTGTCAAGACTGAACCTAGCGTAGAATAATCAGTCATCTGAGGAAAAGATACCATGTGCATACTTCCTTATATTTTTTCCTAATAGTGCCACTTTTAATATTCTCACTTCATTCCAGTCATTGCTGTGAATTTGCACTCCTATACTCTTTCCTTACTGGATTCCTCAAGCATTTTTAGAACAGTCATTTGTTGACATGAAAGAGACAAGGAGAGGAAAGAACCAAACTGACACCATAGACCTTTGGATTTTACATCTTTGATTCTCCCCTGAACCAAAAGGGCTCTTTGTTGTCACATTAGTCTTTGTGACGGGATTGTAACTAGTATGGTTGTGTGTCGCTCGCAAAAAAATCCTAACCGAGTTTATTCGAGCAGTGCTATGCTGCTATGTTACTCACCTGACATGCACCACACTGCTGAAGCAGCAATACATTACAGGCCAAGTAAGAAGCCCAAGCAAATAAGCTGTTGGAACTATGCTGACTTCTGGCAAAAATCAAGGTAACATGGGAACCATGGACGACTTTCACTTGTCCTTCCAGTGCCAAAGCCAGCAAATAATAGTGATAAAAAACCCATAATCTCTATCCCTTCTACTATAATCCCTCTGCCACTGGTCAGAGTAAGTAATTGTTTGGACAGAAAAATAATGCCTAGAGTAAAAAAAAGTGTATTTTGTGAAAAGGTTTGCATGGTTTTCATTTCCAGATACCACAGCATATGATCTAGGAACTCTCCTCATCTTTAGCACCAGTTCTCACAGACGAAATGTAACAGCTAAAATTTTACTAGATTTCTGTACATAAAGTGCTTTATTGCCAGACCTGAAGGACATACACTTGGTGCCAAAAATGGGAAGAGTATGAGGACACAATAAAATCACTTTAATACATCAGCAGTTTCTTACTGTTTATTAATCTCACTGCTCAGACAAGGCCCCTGGAAGAGCCAATTCCTTTTTATTTTATTTTGGACCAAGAAGACTTCTGAGAAATCATAATCTGTAAACTAGCTGGCACCGCATCAGTAAAAAATGCTATGTAAGATCACATAAATAACACTCCACAGACCCCTGTGCAGTATTATACAAGCATAAATGAAATTGAACCCTTTATATAAGACAGAATGCTGGTACAGCACTCTGTAAGGTTAGATGTGTGGACAGCATAGTACTTGCACTCTTAAGCTTCTGGCACCAATCAAAGATCAAGGGTATCACTGGCAAGGCACTACTCCTCAATGCATTAAGCAAGAGAATAGCAACTAGCCTAAGCATAGGCAAAGGCTCTAAGGCACTGATGTGTTACTGAAACAACGATGTCCCCCAATAGGCCCCCCATATGTCCCCCCATATAAGCCCTCCATCCCGTTCCAATCCATAAAAGAAGGGTACAACTTTGAAAGGAACAACTCCATGCAGAGAATGACAATTCAGAGAGGTGATTGCAGTGGTAATCTCACTGATTTACCATTTCCTCCTCACCTTCCCCATCTGAGGAACCCAGTCTAGTGCAGCTCGCCAGTCAAGCTGTCCCACCATGTCTCTATGATGCCTGTGCAGCCATAGCTCTGCCACGGCACAAGGACTTGAATTCCCCCTGCTTCCCCTACTGATGCCCCATGCTGCTTTCACAGGGAAAACACAAGAGCCTCTGACATTGTGCCGCTCCCCGGACAGCTCCTCGCTGTGCCCCACGCCACCACTCCTCTCCATGTTATGGCACTTCTCTGGTGTACCTAGTTTGACATCTTCTCTAGGTCAGCAAGCCTACCCAGCGAAGATGCTCTTGCCCTCCTCTGTCATGCAGGTCTTCTGCCCGCCACACTGCGCTCCCCACTCCCAAGGGTGGCGGCAGGGGCAAAGTCATACTCCGACACCAGCCACACCACCAGGTACTGACAGCTGAGGATGCTTCTCCCACTCACAGGTTCCTCTCGAAATTGAGGAAAACACTGCCTGGGCCTCTGGGCCCATGCAGCCACTGTCACTACATTCACAGCCACCCCTCTCACTAGCTCTAGGGCCCACAAAGGTAGAGAGAAGGAAAAAAGCCATGTTCTGAGAGCTGGACAAGCCATAGCAGTCTCTGCACAGTCCCTGGGATGGGAGGCACGTCTTCACCATTGCTGCTGTCTCCAGCAGTCCCACAGCATCCAGAGCAGAGCTTACGAGCCGCTCTTCAGTCCTATACTCCAGGGGCAACCCACCTGGGTGCCAGTTATACAGCTGCTCCCCAGGCTGCATAGCTGTTTGGCATTGCCTCCTGAGCCCTCACTTGAAGCAAGGAGCTGCAGGCGCCCCTAATAAGGACAAAGCAAAGAAAACGTCTGCTGGCAGCAAAGGTTTCCAGAAGCCAGTTCTCATGACAACAACAACTCAGCCTCCTGAAGTCCCCATCACAAGATAGCCCATCTTAATGTAATGGAAGGAGGAGGCAGGGCTGGCTTGATTCCCAGCCTTCCCAACTCCTCCCTCCTAGCACAGTACTCCCGGCACCACCCTGACTTCAAGTCCTTCTCCAGCACTCTTGGATACCTACTGGTCTTTCCATATCCATTAACTGCCCTATTCCCACAGCTTTCCCCTGCCCTTGCTGCCGCATTCCCTGCATCCCTGTCCATGTTTCAGCTCCCTGCCCTAGAGGTGAAAGGCCAGGCTGTGGAGGGTGCAGAAGGGCAGGAGTGAGGCAGGGCATCCCTGCCCCACAGCTAGCGCCCGTTCCACCAGCCCATGGGCCCTGCCTGGCCTCAAGCTCACCGGGAGGGCAGCTAAGAGGCACCTTCTGCTCCTAGACTTCTGGCTGCCCAGCAGCCACCAGGCCAGGCACAGAGCAAGCACTGCAAAACGTGCCACTTCTCTTGCCTGTGTAAGAGAAGCAGCCAGGGGATGTATGTGGCCACAAGAATCCCACACACTGTAACCCACTCCCTAGCTAAAGATGAGCACGCAAATCTTATGAACAAGTTCTGCTTATTTTCAGATTCGAAAGACGTCATGACTGACCACAGCATTAACAGCCTGTCTCGTAAGCAGGGGAACTCCTCAAGACAATCACCATGAGTGAGCCTAAGTGTCTTTCAGCTGGCCTCATAGGTAGAGATCAGGCCCAGACACTTACAGAAGTGTTGCCGAGGCCCAGTCATTAGATAACAGATAACAGTCCCATGATGGGCTTTTTAAAAAAGACATCTGAAGATATCTGAGCACAACTTTTCAATTGAAAACTCTTTTACTTTTATTATCAAAGACAGAGAAAGAAATTTTTTTTTTAAAAAAAGAGATGGAGGCTCACAAACATTAAAGTTTAGAAAAGAGGAACGGGATTGAGACACCAGAACCTGTGCACAGTCTTAGCAGAAAACTCCACAAAGAAATAAACGTGATAAAATCATAAATTCAGTATTGTAAAAACATACTATGGGAAGAACAGTATAACTGAAGTATGACAACTTAAATGATTAATGTTGTATTCCTGGTTGATTTCTTTCACATTGAGAGCACACATGTTTTGAATTTTGAACATAGGAAATTGAGTTGTGGCTTCCAGAGTTCTATTGTCTAATGTATAACAAAACACTTTGGTACTTTTGTTGCCTAGGGCAAAGACATAATATACTTGCTGCAGGAAATCTGATTTTTGTTTTTATCTAATCATTTAATTTATCTTAATGGCTCTGGGTGTGGGATTTTACATGTAATAAAACCATTACTCCCAGATGAAAGCTGCTTTACAATGTAAATAAGCTAATGGTGCACCCCAGGGATTGATACAGGCTTCAACATTGTTCAACTTGCTCATCAAGGGTGCGGATGGAGGGACAGGGTGCACTCATTCCCTGTGCTGCACTTCAGTGGGAGCTGGCCAGGCTGCAGATATGGGCATCAAAGAAGCTCAAGGGGCTCAAAGGCAAGTGCAAAGTGCTGCACCTGAGAGAGGCACAACCCAGCCCCAGGACAGGCTGCAGGACATGTATGGAGAGCAGCTCTGCACAAATGGGCCTGGGAGAGCTGCTGGACAACAGTCTGACCTGGGGGCAGTTTGCCCTTGGGGGCAAGACCACAAGGAAGCAATGTGCTATGGGGCAGCAAGACCACTAGGCAGCTGTGGGCCCTTGGGGGCACAGCGGCCAATAAGACTGTGGGCTGCACTAGGCAAGCACTACGAGTGCGCCAGGGAGATGATCCTCCCCCTCTTCCCTGTTCTGGCAGAGCTGCATCCACAACACTGTGTCCCGTGCTGGGCTCCACAGCACGAGAGAGACATGGAGCTTCCAGAGCAAGTCCAACAAAGGACTACAAGATGATGAAGGCACTTGAGCATGTCTCGTACAGGAAAGGCTGGGAGTGCTGGGGCTATTCAGCCCAGAGAAGCGAAGTTTGAGAGAGATCTTACCCATATGTATGAATATCTGAAGGGACAATATAAAGAGGATGGGGCAAGCCTCTTTTCAGGGGTGGCCAGTGATAGAGCAAGAGGCCACAGGCACAAATTGAAACACAAGAAATTATGTCTGAACATAAGACAAACATCTTTCATCTTTTCAGTGAGAGAAACTGAGCGCTGGAACAAGTTGCCTAAAGAGGTTGCTGAGTCTCCATCCTTGGAGATACTTAAAAGCTGTCTGGATGCGGTCCTAGGCAACCTGCTGCAGGCAACCCCTGCATGAGCAGGAATGTTGAAATAGATGATCTCTGAAGGTACCTTCCTATCTCTACCATTCTGTGGTTTATGTAGATATAGACATATCACCAGTGAGATTTTCTACTGATACAGAGATTTGGTGTAAATTTGAACTGGGGAGTTTGGCATCTTATCCTAGGAACAGATGCAACGTCAGTTTCTGAAACGTAAACATTTTTGTATGCCTAACACATAGTTCTCCAGGCTGTTTATTTCAAATACTTTTTTTGGGGGGGGAAAAGTGTGTCTATCCTTTTTTGTTAGTATTTCTAATAAGCTGATCACCTGTTTTTGAGATGATAACACACTTGTCAAAAACAGAGAAGGAGATAACTTGGTTCACCTATCAAACAATAATATTGCTTCCTATGATGCAAATCATAGAATAGAATTGTAGAATCATAGAATACTTAAGGTTGGAAGGGACCTCTAGAGGTCATCTAGTCCAACCCCCCTGCACATGCAGGGTCACCTAGAGCATGTGGCACAGGAAAGGAGACTAAGTTCATACCGCAATTATACATTAGATTATGGCACTTACTTATTGAGACATATATACAGGGACTGAGAGTCTGAACAGCTTGGAAAGGTGTGGATCAGCTGCAGACAGACAGCTAGTATTTTAAAGCAAAACTGGTACAGTAGCTTGCTTTTTACTTATGCTATGGTCTTAATAAGGTTTCCCTTAGGAAACAGAACCTTTCTGAGTTTGCTGTCAGACCACTTAGGACGTAACCAGCAGTGGCAATAACTGGGATGATTTAGACAAGTAGGATAATTTTGCTGTCACTTGTGGAGGCAAGTTTAGACAAAGGGGTTTCTTTCTCCTGTGTATAAGCCTACTGTCTACCAAATTCAGTCCATGTTATGGAAGACTAAAATGTAGATCAGAGCATTTAACAAATATTCACGAATGTGCTTCACATTGTACATCGAAAAGAAGTCTTAGTAGGAAGTCAGACCTCTTTATCAAATCAGCTCAATCACAAAACCTTCTGTAGCGGTGCAAGATTTACTAAACAGTGAGGGGAACTTACTGAACAACTTCAGCACACATACTGTGGAACAATACTAAAGCTTCCTCAGGCATACACAAAATGAAAACCATCCATTAAATGTTTAAATAAAAAACGAAGCCTAGAAACATATATTAAGTCACTCATCTATATTCACTTAAGAGGCTATTACCTTCTTATCAGAGATTATCGCAGCTGGACGCGGATACAGTCAGCAGAACGACGGGCAGGGGCTTACAAGAATGATCTGTTGGAGCAGCTGTCATTCAGAGAGATGACTGGGCTGGCCTCTAAGCCTTTAACCCATGAACTTGCAGCACAGTTTACAAAGCCAGGAAACACCTGAGAGCAGCATTAACCGCAGCTCAGCAGGTCCAGTCTATAACTGCCAAATGAGGAGATTTACTACTAATACAAATTACTGTTTTTATGCAATAAAAAGCTTACTGTACCTTACAGTAAAATCATAGGAGCAAGAGGCCAATAAAGTGGCATGGAATGGTGAAAACTGCAAGAAAACAAAACAGAACAACTTTTAAAGTAAAAACATTGTGAACATATTTAGAGATTTCTTGTGAGTAGTTACTAAAGTTTAATCAGTTGAACCATCCAGGTGCCTATTTCAGGACACAAAAGATCAGGCTATTTCAGTAAAACAAATTTAATCACCATGTGACTAACTAGAGGGAATGCTCTGTGGGATCCTGACTGGGTCTAACTTGAGCAACTCTCTGATTTTATTACAGTCATATAAACGGTCATTAAATTCTGCTTTTGGCTGACAATCTGAGTATAATTTCATTATATAAAAAAAAGTTTCAGTAAAGCTGTATGATCATTTCATTTTTTCTGGTCAGGTGTTAGGATGCACTTAAATTGAGCCATATTACAGAGACATAGTATATATTTTATTGGCATTAATTATATATGCCAAAATTCTGGATTTACTTAAGGGAATGGGAAAATTTGAGTTACGTTGAAAAGCTTAACTTTACAGATTCATTGTCGTAAAACTTCACAAGCATTTCCACTAAGGAAGAAAAAAAAAATCATCATTCTGCTTTCCTGATCCTTAAACATCAAATCAAATAGAACAAAGAGCAATGAAAACCTCAGTTCATACAAAACTACCAAGTAAACTAGCAAGTCCAAGAAAAACTTAAACTAGGATAAGATGAAGATCTGTTTGAGTTCCTACAGACATAGAGCTTACTTGCAAAGCAATTCTTAATCACCAACTCTGCCGACCTATCTTCTAAATTCCCTAGATTTCCTATATTCTTCTGCAGAAGAAAGAAAGACACAACAAAACTCTTTTTTTTTTTTTCATTCTGCACCTTGGAAGTAGGAATAATAAACAGGAAGAAGCTGAGGAAGATGGTTTATGTAAATCAACAGTGTATTTCTCACATTGTCTCTCTCTGCTTCTTTGTTCTCAGAGGTTCTGTCGGTAGTATCATTATGCTTAAGTATCTGAGTAACTTACCTAAACCACTCTTAACAAAATACCTAGGAGGAGTGCTGCATATATAAAAGAATTTGTGCATTCTACTTTCTTTACAAAGACAGATACTATTTAAACACTCTGTTCCCCTAAACTGCAAGGTATTATGAACACCATTTGACCAATTTTATATAGACAAAGGAGACCAACATATCACCGTCTGACCTCCAGCATGTCACAGACCACACTTTCAAGTATTTTTTTAATTTCAGTATATGAGACCAAAGTCAGCAAAGAATATGAGGCGCTAAAATGCACTAATGCCAAATCCCCTGCAAAGGGCTCCAGATGAACTCAGTGTACTTACATCATCCTGAAAGTGCAGTGAAACACCACAAGAAATCCACAAGAATATAATGTTGGGTAGAATTCCTGCCAGCCCCAGACCCTGGTGAGCTGAGTGAGTGAATGGAGCACAGAAAACTAGACAACCAAAGAGTGATTTCATGGCTCGCTACACTAATTTAAGTCTGAACTGCTGCCAGGAGCAGTGGGCTTTCCTTCTGCTTCGGGCTGTGTGTTCCTGCCTCCTCCCTTGTGTCAGGGCTTGCAAGCGTGTGGCACTTGAGCAATGAACTGAGTCAGCTTCATGATCCAGGTAGAAACTGGTCACAGGATTTTCAGGAACAGCAATGAGCTGAGTCAGCTATATGGTTTTATAACTGCTAGTGTGAGCACAAAAGAGGGGAGGGGAAATTGCAGTGCTTAGGAGGGCAGGCCTGTATTTAGAATAGCAACCAGGCCTTACCTGCCTTAAACTAACTGGTCAGCCACACCACCAAGTGGGGATGTGGCACTCCACCACCAAGTGCTGGTCCACCTTCTTTTATCTTATGCCCCCAGGGGCTACATCTAACTTGAAGCTATGTATAACTCTGCATAGATATAAGACATCCTCACTATCGCCTTAAAATCACTTACTGGATTTACTCCAAAGGTGAGTGTGAAAAAAGGTCTACCTCTAGCTTATGCTTAGCAATTGTTTTGCTTGTCCTGAGCCAAGTCAGAAGAGGGAGCATTATGGGCCAAAACCAGAAACTTATGGGGAGGCTGTATAAGGAAGGCCCTACTTCACCTGACCAGTGCTCTATACTGCCCAGTATTCTGATTCCAACAGAGGCAACACCAGATGCTAGTTATAAAGAGTACGTGAAGCTGGGCACCTCCTGTTATCCATTTCTCTGACTACTTTAGCTGTTGGGAGAGCATTAGCTCAGAATCACTGAACTGCTGAGGTTAGAAGGGACCTGTGAGAACCACTGAGCCCATCCCAGCTGGTCAAAGTAAGGTCAAGGAGAGGAGATTCCTCAGGATCACATCCAATCAGATTTTGACTATCTCCAGGGATAGACCACTCCATAACCTCTCTGGGCAGCCTCATCCAGTGTTTTGACCTCACATTAAAAAAGTTTTCTGCTTGTGTTTAAATAGAATTTTCTGTGTTTCAGTTTGTGCACATTGCCTCTTATCCTGTACCTGGGCACCAGTGAACAGTCTATCTCTGTCTTCTTTACTTCCCCCCATCATCTATACACACTGATAAGAGCCCCACACACTGAGCCAGGCTTTTGCCTTCTCTAGCCCTTTCTCTAGGCTGAATAGGTCCAGCCTGGAGCGCCTGTACTTCCCAAAAGCAAACCTCCTATTTACTTCTCAACCTATGGAATTCTCCAGAAGAACAAAAATACTGCCTTTGAGGATGACATTTTCTTTGACCCCTAGCAAACTGCTAAGTATCAAAATGTTTCAATGTGCTGAAGATTTCTCAAAACAATCAAAATAACAGCTGAAATCCTGAACGCTCATTGCTCTCTTCCTAGCTACCAGATTACATAAAATATTGCAGATTTCCTGGCAAGCTTGCATAATAATTCAATGAGGGACTCTGGTGGACAAAATACAACTTACTTTCACTCTTCTGATAGCATAGGTGTGACCGAGCAAGACGAACACTGGTTGACGGACGTTTCGCAAGTCCCATCCTTTCAAACTACAGTCAACTGCACCCGTCACCAGCAGGTTCTGATGATTTGAAACAACACAAATTCATCAGCACAATGAACTGCTAAATTGCCAAGATGCAGATCAAGGGACTATTGACTACTGAAGTTAAATAAAGCAAAAAACACCAATAAATAAATCATAAATAAGGTCCCCATTATGTTAATTAAAGAGAACAGAGAAGCACAAACTCTTTCCTCATGATAGTCTACTATGCAAAACAGTAACCAAAACTTTAGGTGCCGTTTACCTCTTGGAACAACACGCTTCTGGAGATGAACTTAGTGAATGAAAGTAAAAAGCAGATAGACGTTTTTTATCATCATATAAAAAGAAAAGATACTAATACAGCACTAAAGAAAGAAAGGAAAGAAAGCTACTTAACAGAAGTGATTCCGTTTGAAAAGCAGTTGGACAAAGAGGATCATACCTCATCATACTTGCACCAGTCACAGCTCAAGATCTCAGCATGGTGAGCTGGAATCACCAGTTTGACTCCAGGGGCTTTCACATCCCAAACTCTTAAAGTTTGGTCACCTGAAATGCAGAGAATTTCATTTAACTCATCAACTGATGAATCATTTAAGAGATAATGGTAATACAAAACTACTGAGTAGACAGTGATTTCTCAGTTCTATGAAATACAAACTATCTGCAGGCCAAATAAAACAAGCACAGTATAGTCAAGATGCGCACAAGGAAGCACAACTTGTTTCATTTTATTAACAACACTTCTATTATCTTTTCAAACTCTGATTAAAAAGAAATAGGGTAAAATATTCAAACACATTTTACTCAAGGAGGAGCTCTTGGTCCATTCTTTGCAGTTTTCTCTGCAAGTCAGCGAAGAAAAGTACCTATACTTACAGCCTTGGTCTGTATACAGGGAAAAGTAAAGGCAACTTACATCCTATTCTTTCAACAAAGTTAGACTTACAGGCACTTCTCCCATACTAGCCATGTGCTACAACTGCACACAGATCTTCATTAGAAGATAGCGTCACACTGCTACAACTTTTACTTATATTAAAAGCAACGCTTGCTCTGATCCTGAATGCATAAGAACGGCCTTGGGACTATACTACTACAAAGATTACAAAAAATTTGGCTCTAGTTTTGGCTTTGCCTCAGACTTCGTGATTGTTGCAAAATACTGTTGATGGTTAAATTCCCCACCTGTAAGATAGGAACAACACATCATTTCTCCATTTTCATTCCCCTTGCCTATTTTAATACTTCCAAGGGGAAGAATGTCTGTTACTCCGTGCACACACAGCACTCCCCAGAATGACACCTTGCAGCTAGCTGCAGCCCCAAATATCCCTACAGTGCTTGTAAGAGCAGCGCAACATATGGAGAGCAGGAAATAGGACCAGCAGGAGCTTAGTGGAAAAGGCAGAGTGCTTGGCTAATATGCCTGCATGAACAGGACAGACACCAATTCGAGTCTTAGGGCTTTTGGAGATATAATAATGTATTTAGAAAGCTTTTATTTTATGCTTGATCAGATAAGAGCTTTGAAAGGGACGCTCATATTTCACTATAGACAGAACAATATTTATAAGTAAATAAATATATAAATTCAGATGAAAGAGAATGAACCGCTACAGATACAGGCCTCAGTAGTATTATTAGCGCCCCAAAAACATTTGGAAAAATAACTTAGCCAGCCAATAACAGTTTTGACATCAAATACACAGATTTCCCAATTATTTAATTAAAGAAAAAAACAAGTGACCTATGAGAGAAAAAACAAACAAAAACATTATTCCTCCTCTCAATTTTCTTTTTAAAAACTGTCAAATGCTATTATTTCTGGTTGATCCTATTTGTGAATTATTTGAATGGAATAATCCACCTTTCAGCCATCTGAAACTCTTTTAGTCAAAGGAATAGATTGAATTAGAGTCAAAATCAAAAAGTTCCATCTTTCCATTTAATTTGCAAGGGAAAGAGTCAGAAAAGATCTGGAAAGACTTTTTTTTTTTTTTTTTGCTTAAGTGATTAATAGTGTAATCCTGACACATCACAGATTTTAGCAACCACTGTTTTTAGCTCAATGTTTTTCCATGACCTCACAATATATTATTTAATAGCTAATTTCAATGAAAATTGCTGTTAATTATCCTTGAATTTCCACATTTCCATAATTCCTTTAAATCTTCATTACCAAGGTTTCATTTCTTCCATATGACAGAACAGAAGTAGGATAATAATAGTTAAAAAATACATGGAAAGGACACCAAATACAATCACATTCACCAACAGCCACTTCCAACTGGCATCCCAAAGAAACAACAAAAGTAGCCAACATTTCCTCTACAAAATATTTCTATTTTTGTTAGAAGCAATTTCTCTATGCCAACAGATTTCTGCTGGCTTGCTAGATAGTTATGATGCCAGATTTGTTTGTATATTGTACTTGTTTTCTTTCATTTTAATGAATATTTGTGAAATCTTGGACAAATCAATAGAACTACACAATATACACTCATCTATTCAAAACTTCTGAAAGAAATACTAATCTAGAAGGATATCACCCCCATACAAGGGATGAAGATTGCTAATGAGAATGACTAGTATAGTGAAGAGACATAGTTTGTTTGAAATTTAAATTTCACGTAGGTTTTATGTTGACTTTTCACTCTCAGATGTATTTTAGCCACATTCAAAAATCATTAGGCATTAAGGCCAGTGAGAACTACCAGGTAAACAGTCAATGCTAGACAGAGCTGAGGTTAACAAAGTTGGTATTTGAGAGATTAATAAAACAAGCAAAGAAGAAATTTCACATACTATCTGAAAGTAGAAGGTATTCTAATCAAGATAGACTTTTTTTTCCAAGAACCAAAGTACTGCTGACTTAAAATTTCACTTAAGATGAAGCTCATTTTGTGCATCCTGAAGATCTTATATCACCTCTCTTGTCAAGAGAAAAATAAGACAATCTTAACTTTTAAATACTGTAAAAAAAGAAGTCAGCACAAAAAGACATGAGTTTTGGCATCTATAGTGTAACAACAAATCTTAAAGTATGCACTTAACGTCTCTCTGTTGAACACTTGCATGTTATTTTGTCTGCTTGTATATTTTTAGAAGATAAAAAAACAGCTTGAAGTATCTTCTCAGAATCAAACAGGAACAGAGAAGAACTCAAATCTCATGACTCAAAACCAATCTTTTCAGGCATTTTAAAATTATCATACTGCCCATTTCTGTAAAAAATAATATAAATAAACCATGGATCTACTGCAGTGTTAAAAAACCTTCCAGGATTTCACATGAAGAGAAATAGAGAGTGATATAAATAAGGAATTTTATTTAAAACATTCAATAGGATTCTGCTGAATGTACAAAATCTGTTCACATAAAGCACACACTAGGTATCAAGTAAACATAATTTAACAATGCAAATGCACTTCCTAAATAGTAATTTTCAGTCTGATAAAAATTTCTGTAAAGCTAAAACCAAAACAGCTTGAAGAACAGATTTTTAAAACCAGAAATTAGTGAAAATATTTAATATTTTCTAAAATAAATAAAATTCCATTCTAAAATTTCTGCTCAACACTAAAACATTACAATATGACAATTTAACAGAAAATATTACAACCTGAAAATGCTTTCTGTTCCAGTAAGCACTGCACATAACACTATGTACTATTGCTAGCACATATCATAAATTGAGGGGCAGACTAAATTCTTCATAAATATTTCCAGAGAGCTGGAAAATCAGAGGTCCATTCAGCAAAGCTTACTGAACGGAAGACACAGATGAATTCAAAACTGCAGTGGTACTTCTCGAAGCAATAAGTTTCAAATTAAAATACCGATGTCATTTCATTATGCAATTTGACAGAACAAAGTAGGCAGATAAATGATGATATAAACAGTAGCTTTGTAGAACTGCAACCAAATGCAGTATCTCTGAAGTCAGGTTGCTTTTTAAATGCTTGACTTGTATAGCAGAAGCTACATGCTAAGCTCAACAAATAATTTTTTTCCTCGCTCTTGCCATGCCTCGGATCTTATTCATTATGGCATTTTTTTTAAAAATATTTGACATACTATTAAGTACAAAAGGGGTTTTTTTTTTGTTTTTTTATAAACACAACTAAAGGAATATAAGCATCTTGTCACATATTTTTGAACTCATACCAAACCATGGCAATGCTAGCATTTAAGGGCTATGTACTCCAGTTATATGGGAACCTAAGCAAACACAAATACCTTCAGAATTACCTGTCCGCAATTCTCACTCTCCCAGCAACTCTTTCTTTTGCCCCGTGCTACATTCCTGCTTCAGAAATAAGCTAAAGCTTGAGAAAACCACAGTCAAAGATCAGACAGTGTCAAATTTTGTTAAGAAACTTGCACATGGAAAACTCTTCTTTAATGAGCAGATACACTGAAGACTATTTCTCATTTATTCAGCATCTTTTCATAGACATATACCTTCTCCTGGTTATTCTTTCACAGAAGATAATTTGTTTATTTTCAGTCTGTCTTTGCAGTCCTTTGGATTCCAAACATGAACAATGTACCGAAATTTAATGCCAGCCTTATCAGAACCTACAGCTCAACAACTCTTGGACTACCCCCATCTGTCAGCACAAGACTGGTAGGTATGAAGACACCCTTTTTTAAGAAAGCAAGTCAGTAGATCAGGGCGGATAACATGATAGAACTCAAGAGAAAATCATGTAATCTTAAAGAGGACTGAACATGAGGGTGTACAAAGTGTGGAGAGTGAATTTTTGTATTCATTTATAAACCAAAGATGCTGTAGTTTCTACCACTTTTTAGTGAAATAAAAAAAGATATTCCTCTAAAGAAATACAGAAGCATAGAAAGAATTATTTGAGCGAAGAATGCGGTTAGTTGATCTACATTATGAGTAAAGACAACATTACCTTGCAGTTTCAAGAAGCACTTTTTCACTTTATTCATGACTTGTTAAACATGTAACAGCCTGTACCTACCCTGATTAATAAACTCACTGATCATATTAAAAATTTAAGAATGAATGCGGCATTAAAACAGAGGGTCCCATAGTTAAGATAGACGCTAAGAGTCATTCTTAATCTCCTTGGGTTTTGTCAAATTCAGAACAGTTTCTCTTGCCACTAGTATATATGTACTGCAGAATATTACAGTTATGCAGATAAGGATAAAATGATGGAACATTCCTTACTTCCACGAGGTAAATTTAAAGGACAATAAAAAATGTTTGAAACTATAAATGATGCTTTCTTTGTAAACCAGAAGACTGAGCAAAGTCTTATTGCTCTGCTGTTGCTGAGGCTCTTCTAGTTCAACTGATTTATGTTTGACTATATACTAATGTTGTGTGCATTCAGCCCTTGCTTTATGTGCTTCTCATCATTTTGTTCTCCAGGTGAAGGAGAAAAAAAAAAAAAAAAAAAAAAAAAAAAGAGACAGAGATGGAGACCTTCTGGGCAAATGACAGAGTGAGTCATTAAACCCTTTTAGCCATGAAGCCGTTGTTATTTATGTCATTCTTTAATCACATTTTCCACATCATTGTTTTTTTTCCCTTCAGTGTAAGGCAGACATTTGCCAGAGCTCTGCACTGGTGCTGCACGTCCACCTGAACATCCTGCTTATCTTATCAGCTCAAAAATCATTACTGACATCACAACATAATTTATTTATATATACACAGAATTAACAGTTCGTTTTTGTTTATGTAGTATCTCCAACTGCAAACAATAAAACATAAGGCATTACTAAACTGCCTCTGAAGAGTACAAATGATTATAGACGAAGATGACAGCGTTGTAGAGTACCTCAAATATCTCTCCAAATGTTAAATGGAAGTATTTAGATGCTGAATAAAAGCTAATTTAACTGAAGCCTCACACATATTTATCTTCCATAATTTAATCACATTTTATTGTTCACTGCACACAGTTAGTCCTCCTGCATGTGTTCAGCTCAAAAACTTAACGAAACAAAGGATTCCACACTTAGCATTAGGTTCTTTTCCAAATGTTTTACATTACAGTCTTATGTTTCTCATTTTCTTCATTCACATTCTTTCTCTAGTCTCATAAAAATCTGATAGAAAATCATATTCTAAAGGCCAGATTAAACCTTATTAGCTCAAGGCAAAAGTTGTCTGGGCACCTAATGGTCCTTTTGAGCAGTTGTTTTGCTGTGCCTTGCATTTTGTACTAGGTTTTCAGTTTTCAGTGCTCATAAACTAATTACTTAAGTGGAAACTAAATTTCTGCTGGTACCTGAGTGGATTCAAATAAAGGGAGCACAAAGCCTGGGGTGATGTCCAGAAAAGTTCCTAAATCTCCCTCCCTTTTCCTTATTTTCTTCCCCACAAAATGATGTGTTAACCTAACAAATTTGAAATATTTAAATACCAGTGTTTTCCAGTTACAGTTAACACTGTCCTTCTTAAGTATTATACTCCTAACAAAAACAAAGTTGAAAAAACTGCAACATGAAATTGTTCATTTCTGAAGGTCTTTGATTTTACGTCATTAACATATGCCATATGCCACATTGACATATGTGCTTGTGAGAATGTGTGTGTGAAATGGAAGGAAAGAAAGTGGATTGACTGCAGAGAGAGGGAATACACATACAGACATACATGCACACTCAATATAACCCTAAAGCAGCTCAGCCTTCTTCAAGAAAGGAATGAAGAGGACTGATTTAAAGTAGCTGGAGTTAAAAAGCAAAGCAGGTGAAAGTAAATTCAGAAAGTTTCCCTTCAGGTACATTTTCAGTTAGCAATTTTCAAGAAAACAAATTTGCAACAGAACAGACACCATAAAACTTCAGGCTGACATTCTCAGTTAGTGCACACAAAGAAGGGAACAACTGCAGGTTCCATACATGACACAGTATCATCATATCAAGACTGCACTTTTCTTTCAGCTCCACCATTAGCTCAGCAGAAGTTTAGTCATCATCAAAATTAAGCTTTCTGACATCTTTATGTGCTTGTGAATTCTTGTAAATCTCAGGTGAGGATGCCCAACCTCCTGGACACTTGGCTGCTCTAACATTTCTTCTTACTTGATCGACTTAGCAGAGAGTCAGTAACCCCTGAAGAGTGAAGTGACTGCTTGGACCACACACCGTCTGATGGGACTTTCCAATAAGGAAATGGAATTTATAGCCAGGGCAAGAGCGTCATGTGCACTTCTACCACAGAAGGACTCATCTTACTGTTGACCAAACTCCCAACATACATTTTAGAAGTGATTTAATCAAATCACAGGAAAAATTGTTTGAATTAGAACCAAAGCAAACAAGGAAAGCCATTCCACACTGGCATTTGATGATTTCTATGCCAGATCTTGGTGTGAAGTTATTTCATTTAGAAGCACACTGAATGTTTTACTTTGGAAACTATGAGAGAATTCAACATGACTTTGAAGTCATCAGTTTCTCTTATTTAGTGATTTTACACCTAGCATTTTGCACTACAGGATTTTTATTTCACATTCAAGTAGTACTTAGAGCAGAGAAATATTATGGATTGGTTTTCCTGTAAAACTCCTGCATCATAGAGTCATCAATCAGTGATTAGTCTCAGGCTTCTGCAGTACACATTTACCTTTTCAAGAATCAGAGCTAAAAATTGTGAAAGAATGGAATCTTTGAGTGTTTAAGTCAAGTCCTTCAACAAAAACACCTACTGAGTAAAGATCAGTTACATGTTATGTATCAATTATATAATGCCATACACAAGCACTTCCATCACGCACCTAACCAGATCTGCCAAATCTGTTCAAATGGCAGTATACTAGAAGCTGTTTGGCTTAATCACTTAGAAAAAAAACAAAATAACTTGTTAGATCAGGAGAACCCATTCTGTTCATCCATGACATGAGAAATTTTATGCCATAGAGAGGAGGTTTCTCAGTAAGCAGGGCTTCACAGAGGCTGTAAGTAGAATTTGCGACAAAATAAACTCCACACTGTTTTCACCATTTAATTTTGACCAAATAGTATTAAGGCAGTATTTTGTGGCAGACATCTGTATTTCAACGGTTCTGCTCATACAGTATCCAGGGCTCAATTCTCTTAAGTTTCTGTTCACCTCGTTAGATAAGCACCTCCCAAGCATTGCCTTAATAAATCTTCAATTAAGTTGGAAGCATTTGTGCACCAGCACCTGGCTACCAAGCACTCCTACATTAGAAAAAATGTGTGAAATTGGTTAGTTGAGTTCCATTGTTCAAGCAAAGACAGATGGAAACAGACAGAAGTCTTCAAAAATTCACACATTTTTTAACCAAACTTCCCACAGAATAAAGAAAACATCTGTGCATGTGCAGCCCTCTCTCCTAATTTCAGTAACAAAAAGATATCAAAAAAGTAAACAAGTAAAAATATAAGAGTTAAACAATTTCTATTGCAATCAAAACTCAAAAAGATCTGAAATCAAACAAATTTAAGCCACTGGAGTGAATCTACTAATGCTTACACTGGGCCAGCATGTTCTTGCTCCTCTGCTTCCCAAACACACTCCCCAGCTCAAAGCATCCCTCTCCTCCAGCCAGGCAGCAGTTACAACTGTAGGTCTAATACCAGAGCTCTGCTTATGCCCCAGATAGGAGCATTTTCTGGAAAAAAAAAAAAAAAAAAAAAAAAAAAAAGAAGCCGTACAGCCTCTTTGCCTTGTCTCTTTGGCCTCAGTTCAATTATGACTGTATTAGTCAGCAACATCCATAACTGGCAGATTTTTTATTTTTTTCTTTTCTCAAGAACAAGGCACAGTGATTTCTATCAGAATGTGAAATAACTCAATAGGAATTAACTAAGTTCTTCACAGCCTAATGATATTATGCATTTCATAACAATTTGACCAAAAATATATGCCAGAACACAAAATATATGTTTTACTAGACAAAGTCATAAGAATGACTGAGACCTACGTAAAATAATAGAAAATAACTGCAACATAGTACTGAGTTGACTCCAGAAAACTTCTGATTCATTTTTAAAAGGCCAAGAGTATGATTTATAAATCACAACAGAGCCTACCAATCCACCCACAGCTAAATAGTTCTCTGGCCTTTCTCTATTTTTATCTATGATACACACTACCACCTGCTGGACAAAGCACAAAAGTAACACAATATCATACAGGATTATTTTTTTGCTGGGAGAAATTCTTTACAATCATCTTTACCTGAAGCAGATGCAAAACAACCCGGGATGTGTGGAGACCATATAGTGCTGTAAATGACCCCTTCGTGGCCTTTAAAAGTGAGTAATGACTTCCCAACAGTTGGATCCCACTACATAAAAAGAAAAATATTCAGATTTACATGCAATAAAGCGGGGAAAAGTTTTCTTAAACATATAAGTTTTACTCATATAGAAAGGACTAAAAGATCTTCTTTTTACTGTGTATCATGAAAAGAATTTGGATACTTAAACCGACATCAACTGAAGGCCAAGGTAGCATCTCAGAAAGAACCACAGCTTCAGTTTACAAAATAAAGATGAAAAGTAAATGGACAATGTTTCTTAACACAAAGAAGTATCAGTTCCAAAACAAATCACATTTTTGCCTTCAGAAGAAATACAACATACCAGCTTGGCTGTTTGATCCCATGAACCAGACACCACTAGCTGTTCTCCTCTAGTCTGGCTCCAGTCAACACTATAGGCCTATAAAAGATAACAGCTTAGTTTAGAAACAGCATTAGCAGAAAAGTTTGAATCAATCTAAGTTCCATGAAGTACACCAGGATTTACACATTTTAACATAGTCAGTTTAAAAAAAAAAAAAAAAAAAAAAAATCACAGAGCTTCTGCCATTTACCTGAGCAAAAAACAAATTTATAACATCTCAATCTCTCAATCTGGCATTAAAAGCACAGATAGCTCAGGAAAACATCTAAAAAGATAAAACAGACTGAAACAATAAAAAGGATGTTAAAACTCTGCAGTGACTCATCACCACTAGAAGTTTCTTCCACTGTAAAAAGTCATAACTCAGACTGACTTCTTACCTCCAATCCAACATTATTTAAACATTCACAATTTCTAATCTATAAGTGTTAATGACCTCTCTCTAGCGTTGACTAGAATCAACATTGAGGTTTAAGCTGACTAACAATAAACACTTCTTTATAATTTCTAATTATGTGTATCTTTGGGTTTCCTAGAGTGTCCACTACCACAAAATATAACTCTACATAGATAAGAGAGATGATCAACGTGCCTCTGTCCACTAAAACAATAAAAGACAAAAAAAAAGTTCAAATTTTAAGAATGAAATATATTCTCCAAGGCAGCTCTGGGCTCCTCACAAATGTTAACCTCCCTCCTTCCTCCTGAGTCTGTGTAACCAATGATATAACTGTGTGTAACTCGTGAGCTGTCCTGACGCAGTGTCCCTATGATGGTCACTAGACAAAGACATCTGGACAAAGGCGCCCCCAGCAGAGGTGCTGGGCTCTCAGATTCCTGTCTAGAACTGAAGAGGAAGGAACATGTGGCTGAAAAACATGCATCTGTCTCAAATTCAGCTCACCTCACATATTTCAGATCCATCAGATGTACTAGGCAGATAATACAAAGTGCACATATGGCTTCCAGCTCACTCACAAACTCTGCATACAGGTCTGTTACACACATGCTATGATATTGATGTGGATACATATGGCAGCCACGAGTGGACCTGCTCAGCACTCTGCAGCTGCACCAGAGGTAACGGCACCTGCACAAATTCTCCTCCCGGCAAGATGTACACACAGAACAGACAACAGGCTTAGGAAAAGCAAGAGCTATTTTTCACAGCATGCAACAGGTTCAGGTACGGAGAAAAGAATTGGAGAGAGGAAAATGTGAGCAACCAAGGACAGCAAGTTTGATTCTTCCTGCCTTCCCATGCCCGTCATCCAACACTAATTTACAGAGGCTTGAGCATCAGGAAAAGGCTAAGAACATAGCATAAATCTGATTTCAAAATGTCCATCTTTTAATGTTTTATTTATAATCATAGAATGTGCTAATGCTATTTATGCATAAACAGCAGCAACAAATGCTATAAGTATGATCAACGAAAAATGAAAGATGCACTATATTTTAAAAAAATCAAAATAAACATTAAGACACAAGTTATAGGAAAAATTTAATGGGAATAGTCTTTTGTCTCACATTCCAGGGAGACTTCATCAAAACCAAAGTAAATTAGACTGATTTATTCATGAGATTCAGCAGTTGGTTAGTGCTGGAATAAAACTCATTGTCCTTTCATAATAAGGATGTTCTTCTAAATTACAATTGTATGTTCTTTTCAAGGAAGGACAATGATCTTATTTAGAAAATAGGAAACTGATCCCTGTCAATCTTGTCTTAGAAATAATTATAAAACTTGGTGACAAAATATTCATTAAAAGTGTCAGAAAGGGATTAAGGATTAAGGAGGTAGTCAATCACTTTAAAGAGCACTGTCTGCCAATGTTTACCACAAACTATTAGCTATATTCCCACTAAGATCTATCGTCTCAATGCACACTTAAAAGAATCAAGACAATCCTTTCATAACCCCCAACAAACACTCAACCCATGTGTCCTAAACTGTCTTTCCAACTCATGGTTGAATGCATCAACCTCTCCATGCTCCCTGCTAAACCAAGACTTGGATGCAGAAATTCATATTTTATGGACAACAGATGGTATAGCAAAACCAAACTAATCTTATGGACAGAAATTTCAATGCGAAAAATGGTATAAACAAAAGAAGAATTTAGTATTATGCTTTGCCAATATTTTTCTATTGCTACCATCAGTCTCTTTACACTACCATAAAATCCTCATCATAACCACAAAGTAAATTCCTTGTTTACAAAACTTGACTATTTTTGTCTATTGGGCCAAAGTAGGAAAATTACAAAGAAAAACAGGTACAGAAGACTCTTAGACAGTTGCAGTCACATAGCTTTTAGATTTGTGCCTTATACCTGAAAGAATCAAAGGTTTTCATGAATATATAACTGGCCTCCCATGGTCATTTTTTGTTCACTACATCTCCACTAGCTGGTCCTCTGATGATGATTTATTTTATTCATATAAAGTAGCAGTAATCCAGACAACAGAGAGACTAAAACTAATCATATCAGGAGGTAAGAGACCTGAGAGAAGATAGCACAGGATTGGAAGGAAAGTACGAAAGAACTCTTAGTTTTTTTCTTTTCCTGACTATCTGTCCAACAACTGTCAGTAATGAGTGCTTCCTCATCCTAAAACAGCACAGCATATCATCTACAAAATTATATTTTTGGAAATTTTTTTCCTAAACCTCTCAGAAACTAGTTTGCAGTCTTAACACAATGGAAGAGTTAATTAAAATTTCTGATGGAGAGCTTACAGCAAGTCACTGGATCATCACTCTATCAAGTCAATGCCTTTCTTCAGAGGCCACATTGGTTTAAGTCTCTAACAAAATAGTTCCTTACTTGTGAAAGAAGTTACTGGTAACCATTCATTTTACAAAGACCATGCATCTATAAAGGACTGAAAACCAGGGAGCATGTTAAACGCTATTATATATATATACAAAAAATATAATATGTAATTATATATATTATTATTATATATATTCTATACAAAGATTCTTAGGTGAAGACAAATAGACACATAATGCGAATGCATTTCTGAAGATGAATATAAGACATTTTTTCTTATCAATATTGCAAAACAAAGAAATTGAATTTTTAAGAAAAAACAGTGGTATTAATCCAAGGTTAAGAAAATTCATCTTTTCCCAATATCTGTGTTATTCAGAGTAAGACCTCAGAAATGCTAGAACAGAAGAGGACAAGCAGCTCCTGGCATAACAGAAGCCCTAGGGATCTCTATAATTTCTGTCACTCTGTATCCTCAAGCTAACACCACTACACACATCAGCTATCTGATTTAGACCTATTCAGTGATGTTCTCTGGAGTCATAGAATGGCTTCAATACTTTCACACAACTGAATGACTACTTAGCTTACAATGAACCACAAATGTTACTTCTGAATATATTAATGTGATTAAGTGGTGCCTGCCATATATGGATATATAAGTATAGACAGTTTGTAATTCACTGCACGATTACAACTATGTTAAGTTATAAATTCAGACCACAGACCCAAGTAAAATGAAAAAAATAAATAACAAAAATACTTTTGACAATGAGTTCCCACATAACCCCATCAATTCAAGCATTAGACAGGCTATTAACATTTTCAGTCTTTCCTGGTTTACCTCCTGTGTGTGCTCCTTATAGACTTGCAGTGGACCTGTGTTTTTAGCTGTATCCCAGATTTGTAGAGATCCATCCCCACTAGAAGTGATGAGCACGTGTTCATTATTCTCACTCCACGTCACATCAAATAGACCATCATTCCAGTCAAAACTAAATCAGAACAATTAAGATATTTGTCCATGAGAAAGCATGATATACATGTTTGGACTAGTAGAGATTAATATTAAGTCACCCTGTTTACCATTCTAAATACCCTTTTGATATATTTGATTTTCTAGTGAATTTCTTCATAAGTAACTTGGCTGACATCATGAGAACTTTTACCTACAAATACCAGAGCAGGCTGATAAGGGTAAAGCATAAATGAGCCAAAGATCTTTAACACAGAGAATCACATCTGACTGTAATCCTAAATTACAATAATTGTAGTAAACAAAGAAATAAAACTCTCAGTTTTGGAAATGCTCTGTCCAATCCAGAACATAAATAAAAAGCTAAGGCATAAAGAAAGTCTAGCAGAAGAGCATTTATGAACATATTAAAGATTTGCATACCCCCTAAAAAGGGCTTGGCACAGCAACAGTGAAAAAATACCATATATTAGGTGCTCTGTCAATGACTATGCTGCTATCCTACAGTAAATATGAAATTATTTACCCCCTTTTGACTGAAGGGCCAGCTAAGCTCTGGTTAATTTCATAGCACCCTGCAGTAATCATGAGGAAAAAGCTTGCACACCAAAAGTTTCTGAACAAAACACAACATAGCTCATGGGTCTGGACAATGCAAAATTTCTACCAGAAATTAAGTGGGGTCTCTAGAAATACAGAAATGAACATTACTAAACCACAGTATATAGCAGAAATAATGGAATGTTTAGTAGCTACTAACAGCCTTGTTACAGAATTATGAATTAAAAATTTCATTGAAAATATTATAAACTACAACACTGTTTGGTTTGTATTTCTATTTCAACTATGAGAGTAATAAGCAATTACTGTTTTAAACTATAAGACATTTTAGGTGAATGATGACCAAGTGCTGACACCCCCCAGCCCTCCCTAACCTGTCTACTCCTCCCATCCAGCAAATCAGTCAAACTTCCTGAGTACTGTGTCTCCTGGAAAGGACCTGCATGAAAGGACTTCATGCTCCATTTTCAACAAAGCCATTCAGAAAGGGTCAAATTTAGGTGGCAATCTAAAAAGCTAAAATTTCTACTTTCAAGCTTGTAAGTATAAACCTATATTACCTTCTGAGCAAGACAATCCCAGCTTCTTTTTGTTCCAGTACTACCAGAGTTCCACAACCTAAAACAATAAAGTAAAACAAACCATCACAACTATTTCCTCTATGCCAACACCAGCTGGTCTTCTGAGGTAGTTATATTTTGCAAACATGGAAAGCATCTGAACTTCTCTAACTGGATAAGCAATGAATTGTAGGTAAATAGCTTCCTGAATCTGCCTTATGTCTATAAAATAATATTTCAGTTACATTTTTTCCAGTATACCTATGGTTGGAAAAGAAGCAACACATCTGTTAAAAAAATAAAAATAAAAGGCACAGAAAGTGTGTTTCACCTATTCGCCTACATGCCCCATGTTAAAGACATTCCAGTCTGGTGTTCCTTAGATCTTTTGAGAACACAGCAAACACTCTTTTCAAAGGGAGAAAAAAAAGAAGTCTCTCTAGTATACAAACACAGATCATCAAAAATCAAAGACATTTGTTTTATTCATTCTCATATGGTACTACTCTCCTATGTGACTGGGGTAACATCAAAACGACACTTAGAAAATTTATATAAAATACTTTTAGGGATATTGGTCCCAAAGGAAATGAAAAAGACTCCAATACTGCAAAAATCTCAATTTGTCTCTTCAGAGGACAGGACAAGGCCTTTCTGAACATCTAATACTGGAGACTGGAAATTCTGAAGGAGAATTTTTCAGACATTTTATTGTGTTTGCCTCCTCTACCCTGTATGAGGTATCCTGCTTCTATGAAGTATCTAAGTTCTTATTAAAAATAAATAAATAAAAACATTTGTATCTTCTTAATTAGAAAAACTTAACTAGTTGGGGGACTTAGAGCGCAAGCCTCAGATTGGCAACCTGATCTGAAATTAACAGCTTGCTACAATGAACAGCTTCAGCTTTCCCTTGAAAGAGAATAGAGGCATGAATTGTATCCATGCAAAACAAAAACAACAGAAAGGGAAAACATGAAGAGCTGTAAAAGCCATTTGCGACCTGTGTATGCACGCACATGCACAGTTCATGAACTGGTGTTACCAGAGGGCAGCAAATGCCTTTAACTCCTAACTCACGAGGACGGGAGTTACTCCGCTCACAGTAACCACGATAGAGAGACCTGGTGTGCTCTTTAGACTTAATCACCGTAACAGGAAGACACTGGGTAGAATAAACAGTAAAAGGGATAGGGGGTACATGCTGCAGCTTCCAAGCGGGTGCAGTACCAAACCACCACGGCAAGACGCTCTCGCCGTGGCGCCCCACGGCTGCACACAAACCGCCTCGAGGCGGGCAGCGGCGCCCGCGCCCCCGGAGCAGCACTGCCCACCGCGGCACGCCGCACCACCATCAGTCAAAACAGAAGCAGCGAGCAACCTGTCTGCGCACACCGGGGTTCCCCTCCCGGCTCCGGACGGCCCCGCTCCGCGTCACCGTTCAGCAGCTCCCGGCGCCCGCTCGCAGTGGGGCCGCTAACGGCTCTAACGGCTGCGGCGCCCCCCGCGCCTCGCTGAGGCGCCCGCAAACGACAGCTCGGCGGCCCCCCCGCGGCGCACCTGCGATGCCGTAGTACTGCGCGGCGGCGCACGCCACGCGCCCCGGCCAGTAGGGCGAGAACTCGGCCGCGTAGCCGTGCAGCCCCGGCAGGCGCAGCGTGCCGCCCGCCGCCGCCCCCATGGCGCCGCCGGCCCCGGCCCGCGCCGCCGCCGCCGGAAGCGCCCGCCCGGCCGTGCTCAGGAACGGCGCTGAGGCTGCGCCGCCGCCATCTTGGGTGCTGGCGCCGTGCCCCTCGGGGCCGGTGTTCGTGCCCGCTGGCTGCGGAGCAAAGCGGCGGTGTTCAGGCTGTGGGACCCCGAATTTGTCACTTGATACAGCTGCACTTCGGAATCTGCACCGAGCGATTCGCGTGATTAGCGCTTGTCTGATCGGGACAAGGCTTCCAGCCACTCACTGCCCCTTTTGTGGGTATGGGTTGTTTTGGTTGATTGGTTGGTTTTGTGATAAATCTGCAAAAATTATATTTGATGGAGAAAAAAAATATATATTATATATATATATTTCCAAGCTGCAAGGACAAGCCCCTTGAGATACATGTCAGCCCATCCTGTGAACACCTTTGAATAAACATGATTTTTCGGTCTCGGTAGGTGTACTGTCACTCCCCTAAAAAGCCCTTCTGGGCTATTCCGGTCTGCCGCTCGTTGAGTCGATCTGCATCCGTCAGTGTGTGCATAGAGCAGACTGTTAGTCATCCTTTGCCATGCTGCAGGGGTGCGCTACGGAAGCTCTCCTACGGACAAACTAATGTTTTTCTTTTTTCTTCCATCCTGATGGCAACTTCTGTGAAGCCGATGGGAGCTTTGCCTTGGGAAGGACCAGGGGCTCAGGCTTAGAATCATACTTGAGAAGCTCGTCGGCTGCAGCTTTCGGTACGTTTTACCCTGGGCTTTAGCATATATGCGGAGGTGATTCCAGCTGGACACAGGCTTCCCTAGTAAGTTACAACAACCCATTTGCAGGTGGAACGGTGAAGACGGAAAATTACTATTTTACACGTGAAGGAAGCAAGGCAAAGAGAAATCAAATTATTTAATCCAAGCTACCCCATGGATCCTGGGAGATAATTACATAATCCTGCTCTTTGATTAAATTTATGATAAACCCTGGCTAAACCTTCCAAACCTTCTAAACCTTAGCTGCAAACTCACTTGTAAAGCCACATGAATATATAATTCCTTAAACTGACACTCAAATTGAGATCACTGAATTATGGAATTTTACCAATCCTTTGATCTTGTGGTAAAAAATAAATCAAACACTGTCGTTTATCAAAAGCCTCCAGGATTTTGTAATAAAATAAATTGTAGTGCAAGTGGAGCTCAATGTAGCGTATCATTTGGACTATCTAGTAAGCACAAAACCTCACAGCAGCTTCACAACCAACTGCCACAGGTCAAATTCCAGGAATTTTAGCCTTTTTAGTCGTTTTAAGTCAATGTGCCTTTTGGAGACAGAGATCACAAGAGAATCTCCCGGGCAGATGTTTTTACAGGAATTATCTATGGTGATTGAGAAGTCAATAATAACATATAAAAATCTATATACTCTCAGCAGTAGCACAGTAAGTGAATCTGGGCATGGCTCTTGGCAAGGGTTTGTTCTGGGCTGGACAGCGTAACCTCCAACTGCTCTATGGACAAGTTACCCTTTGCACACCAGCGTATTGGAAAGGGTTCATCATGTGCACTTGCAAAGTAGCCTACAAATCCAGTTTATCATTTATAACCGGTGAAATTCCACAAAGAGGTTGTACCAACAAACAGTACCCACCTGGGCCACAGCTCTGTTTTAAAGACAGCTAGGGGAAAAAAATAGCCATAAATATCAAGAAATGGAGAGAGGATTACCAAGAAATCCTGAAAGAAGGATCTAGTTTGCTTTAACAGCTCCCAAACGTTTTTCAGAGAAAAGCTTTTGAGTTCAGTTTTTTTAAGATACTTAGAAGTAGGAGGCGTAATAATATGGCAAGTGAAATGGCAAGGTAGATACACTAACAACTAGAGAAGAAGAGCTGTTTTAAGAGCAGGTCCACCCGACGTAGCTGCTGAACGTGCCCATGGTTCCTCCCAAACCAGGTGAGCCCAGTCGTGATGTTAGAGCAGCCAGGCCCTCCCAGCAAAGGAGCCGACACAGAGGCAGCATCAGTAGATGGCAGCGACGTTCCACTTAGCCACCCGCATCATGCCACAACTCTGCGAAAGAATTCCCCACAACACCGAAGTGTCTTTTTCCTGATACAGGCTCACCGGATTGAACTAATTTCCCACGTAATTAACACACAGCTTGTGCTTATGTTTATACCGAAGTCACTTCTCTAAGCCTTGCTAGCGTCAAAGTAGCTGCAATGCTGACTGCAATGTCTCTGCACCCAGTTCACCCCCTTTCCAGTCTGCGGAGCTATTTTATTGCAGACACGTTTCCATCATCTCCTCGGCTTGCTGGTTGACAGCCAGCTTAGGTGTGAGTTGAGCCAGGATTTTTTTTTCTGCCTTCTAGTTACAGGTTTCATGCTATCATGGTTTTCTTTCACGGCAGTGAGTGCTCACTGACTCACAGGCTGTAGAGAATAACAGAAAAGTAGAAATTTTCTCAAGTGAAATTCCAGGGTAATAAAAAGGGTCTATGAGTCAAAGCCTTAGAAAAAGCATGTAGTGTCTCAAGGTTCATGGTAAGATTGCAAAAACAGGCAAGAGTGGAAATAAAAAAAAAAAGTGAAAGTTTGGGAAAAGGGAAGATAAAGAAGATTGGCGCAGCAAACACGAAGGGGAAAGACTCGGAGTCGGGGAAAGTGAAGTGAGTAAAAGGAAGAGGCAGTTAGCAAGGAGACTGCCTGGTAGCACGGAGAGAGCAAAAGGAGGAAGATGGAAAAATGCTGGAAGGGAGGAAGAAAGATGGGATGATTTAGGAAGAACTGTGAGACTTGCCATGGAGAAAATAAGTATGAGCAAAGGGCATGTTTTGACCCCACTCGGTCTGTTCTTTCACAACACAGGAGCTTCAAGGCCAGGGGTTCTTGCAAGGACCAGGCCATCGCTTGATAGGCGAATTTGTCCCATTATTACTGTTAAACCTTCAGCTGCCTCCCTGCAGAACCGCCACCACTCTCGACTTGCTTCTTACTACTTGAGTGCTGCTTTACACCTTTACTCCCATTCTAGGTGGATTAAATAACAATCAAACAAACTTGGTAGCTGGTACCCTGTTAATGAAATACTGTCCTCTCCTTATTGAGCACAAAAGATAACTCTAATTATCTACCATGATAGGTTTATGGTAACTTTCATTTTGCAGAAGGTTTAACTGTTAAGAGCAAGTTGTTTATTTCAATAACCATACCTAGTTCCTTGGAAGAGTTCTCTTCTATGGCTCATGGAAACAGGATTTGTGCTTTAAGGATCTTGTCTGGATTTTTGTATTTACAAGTTTCTTTATATGAGCTGTCTTCACCTACAACTCAAGCATATTGGACTCTGGTTTTGCAAACTATTTTCCTACTTATCAATGATAAATTTACAGGGTCTCCAATTTCTCATTTTTGTATGTTGTCCTACAGTTAGGTAAGAAGGTTTAAAATATGGATGAAATTTAGCATCCACTTAGCCATCCAATAGCCATCAAGTAAAGTCAATAGGCACATTAGTCTACAATCTTTTTCTCCTCTCCCCCTTGCTGTGCATTGACAGTGACAAAACATTAAAAATGTAATTTGGACAAAATCTTTTCCATTGTACATGTACTTTAGATTTCATTGCTATAAATCAGAACACATCCAGGATAACTGACCTTTTGTTGACTTGGATCTTTTCATTGCTAGTATGAGCAAATAAATCCATGGTGTCTATCATATGCCATTTGGCGCTCTTCAGAAATTGCATTTAGATTTGAAACAGCAAATTCTTGGACATTAAAATCATAATTTGTTTAAGAATAGAAATCAATGGCTAATGACTAAAAGCATATATGAAGAAAGTGTTATTTCAACAATTTTACATATAACTGCTTCTTAAAAATTCTGCCACAAAAAAACAGACAAACAAATAAGCAAAAAAACCAGAGTCGAAGCAAGGCCATGTTTGGTGCTAAAAACATTAGCTACACAGTACCAAAAACAAAAAAAAAAAAAAAAAAAANAAAAAAAAAAAAAAAAAAAAAGCTGAATACAGTAAGTATACTTTGAAAAACAATTGGGATATTACTTTGGATTAAAAAAAAAGAAGACTTTTGAATGATCATCTCCTAATCAAACACCCAAAGTGAAGAGCTCTTGAATGGATGATTGCAGACTTCAAGGAGCATTAATAAAAAAAAATGTGCCCATCCTTCCATATTAATCAGTGTGGGTTTCTCTTTTTTCTGTCAAGGGTCCAACCTTACTTGCAGACAAATTGATGGGGGGGGCACACTGAGCATGGAACGGACTAGGTATTAATAATGAAACAAGCGGGTCCTGCTAAGTGAAATAGCGGGTGTCTTCCTCCTCCTCCTCTCAGTCACGACTTCCTCCCGGGCTTGACGAAGGGCCTGTTGCAGAGCCCGGCACAGAGCCGCATTGTTCTCGCTTCCTGTGCTGTGATGCAGCTGCGCACGATGTAGGGCTGAACGGATCAACGCGGACTCTGCCTTTTGTGGAAAACTACATTATTTAGGAAAACACTGAATGTGGCAAGAAACAATAGCCTTCTGTAAATGGCTGATCAGCAAATATTAACTTTTGCCTGTAAATTGGTCTTGAGTTTGCTCATCATCCTCCCACCCCATTTGTTATGAGGAGAAGCAAATGCCAGGCATATCTCTCTGGAAAAGAGGACTGATCCACGCAACAGCAAACAGGGCTACTGAAGGTACTGCCGTGACTAATCTTCTTTAATTAGTCCAGAATTGATCCTCTGTCGACAGAGGTCACGGGAAAACAGTGATACAAGAATAGGCTCGGTGCCAGCAAGATGATTAGTCTTAACGAGATGAATTTTAATGGGATGGACTTATTGATGATACAAATAAACATAATTATAAACATGTAGAGCACTATTTTTTGCTTCATGTTTCCCCTGGATCTACTCACCGTAGTTCCCCTGATACAAGGAAACTCTTGTAATCATTAGGATTTCACTGTACTTTTGTTCAAACACAGACTCGAGACGTCTACTCCATTTCACCTTCAAATCCATTTCACCCATCTTCAAATCAATTCCCAGTATTCATTCTTGGCCTGCAAACTTTTTTTTTAAGTTTTAGCCTTTACATTATATATTACTTATTTTATATATATATATATATATATATATATATACACATATCTTACAAATCTTAAGGTCTCTTTTCATTAGCTGCGAGGACAACTATACCAAATTAACGTTCCTTTGCGGAGTACACTAGCTATTTAGATTAGTTTGCTTTTCCACAAAGATATATTTGTTAAATATCAAAAGCCAAAGCACCCATGAAAGACAAGCTGGAGGCGAATACAGCAACACATTTATTCAAAATACAGGGCTCACGTAGGGCACTTTTTTAAAAGTATGAGCTGGGTAATGCTGAAAGCGGACACAAAACCTTCAGCGGACTTGAGGCCGCTCGAGAACACGAAGGGGAAAGTTTAAGCAGGAAGAAAAGTAGAAAACGGGGGTTAATGATTAGTAAACCCTGACAGCACTTTGGGCCCTGGGCAAACACACAGAGCCTCTCGCTTGCCCCTAAGGCCTTGCAGTCTAGTTATGACCAGAGTACCAGAAGGAAACAAGTGAGCAGAGCAAGCGGAGCCGTCCCGCAGTAGACGGCAGCACTCCCCTCGGCCCTGCGGGGCCGTCACAGGCGAGTCCGCCTGTTGCCAGCGCGGCTCCATGCAGGTTGCACCAACACCGGCCCCTAACAGCGCGCGCTGAACGGCTGCCAGGCCGGGGCCGGTACCGCCCCGGGCCCCGCAACCGGCACCGCCCGCGCCCCGCCGGGCCCGGAGCGCCCCGGGCTGCCCCGGCTCCGCTTCTCGGCGGGCGCTGGGCACACACAGAGCCGGGACACGGCGGCGAAGGGAAGGGAAGGAGCCGCCGCCGCCGCAGCGAGGGGCCCCCTTCGCCCCCGCCGCCAACTGTCGGCGCGGCCGTTACCGCAGGGCGGGCGCGAGGCGCCGCCGGCCCCAACCGCCGCCTCCGGCCCCAACCGGCGCCCCGCGCGGGAAGGGAGACCCCTCGCGGGGAGACCCCTCGCGAGGAGACCCCAGCGCGGCCCCGCGCCCCGCTCCGCCC
>PTEX01000044.1:1833071-1859504 GCA_003342815.1 Eudromia elegans
ACGTGATCAACGAGGCGAGCCAGGGGCCGCTCGTGGCGGCGGAGAGCGGCGCCCTGCAGAGCCTGCGGGAGGCGTGCGAGGCGGTGGGCGCCGCGCTGGAGACGCTCCACTTCGGCAAGCTGGACTTCGGCGAGACGGCCGTGCTGGACCGCTTCTACAACGCAGGTGAGCGCGCCGATCCGGCCCCGGGGGGCCTCCCCGGCCCGCGAGGCCCCTGCCGCCCCGGCGCCGCGCAGCCCCAGTGCCTGGGGCTGCTCCCTGTCGTCAGCTCTTTGCTCCCGTGCCCCCTCATTTCTGCTCTCTCCCTGCACTGCTGTGTTGTGGGGAAGAAACTCCGCGTGAGCAAGTGTGCTGTGAACCGGCGGCTGTCGAGGCTGCAACACTTGTGACTTTCTTTTGATAAACCTGCACTCAAACCGCGTCGTGACCGTTTCCTCCCGGTCACCGAAGCAAAACGCGCAGGGAGAGGACAGGCTCTGGCCAAAATGCTGAACTGCGGTTGGAGCCGCCAGTTGCTGCAAGGGCTTAGAGGCTCTAACGGTAGTTCAGCATAACTGGGACACTCTTTGTATTGTTTGTGCTTCATATGTCGGCTGCATGAGCAGTTTATGGTGGATGGAGAGGAGCAAAGTGCCTCCATGCAGTCGGCTGGCAGAGCATCCCCATGCTGCATCCCCTCGCCCCAGGTTGCCTCCTCTGAAAGCATTAAACTTGCAGCTTCCTCGGTTGGAAGCCATGGTGACCCTAGGTTTTCTGTTATGTTTTACCTCACCCTATTTCTTCTGAAGTAATAACCAAAAGCTTCCTACTGTTTTATTTCTTTTTTTTTCTTATTAAGTGACGTATAAGATGAGTGGAGGATAAAAGCAGCTGCCTACTAGTTTCTTAAAGACTTTAAAACTATCGTATTCAGTGAATGTCTTTTTGCCTTAAACAGAAGCAAAGTCTGACCCAGAATTTTAAGCCTGCTATGTGGTGTGTTTTGTGTGTGTAATACACTGGCAAATGGGTACTTTGAAAACTTTGTCTGATACACTAGCTTCCTCTGCTCCTGGAGGAGGAGGAGGGAAAAAAAAAAAGCTTCTGGATTGTAGGCCCTTTCTGCAAAAATTTCCTCAGCATGAACAGGTATGTGCATGTCACTTGTTTGAAACTCCAAAAGCTTTCCTCGAGCATTGCTTTCAGTCTGGTGAGTGGTTTTGGAGCACCTCGTACCTCTTGCAGCACTGTGCCCTGAGAGCTGGTGTTTTCAGAAGGCAGAGGAGCTATGCTAGCAGAGGGAAACAGAAATGAGTAGAGCTTCCATAGAGATCTTGCATTTTCCCCACATAAACACCAGTTTTTAAAAAAAACACTGGACACCTGTTATTTGTTAGGCAGTTAAAACCTGAGGCTGTCATTTTGTTTCACTGTGAAAGCTCTATCACAACACTCATAGCTGCTTTATTTGTGATTTTTATTTCTTTATGTCTTTGTGTGCGTGCTCCTTATCTTAGTTTTTGCACACAAGACTCTACCATGGGACGAGTCTCAGTAGTTCAGAGGTATTTCTTGTAACAGGAAATTTGACTTGAAAGGGGGCCCCTTGAATCCTGCCAGTAAGCATCTGGCATATAACACTACATAACTGCACACTTATGTAATAAAGCTTTGCTTATTTCAATAGTTTTTGAGCAAATTGTTTAAGTGTGAAAGCATTTTTTTCATTTTAATACTCTTGGTCATGGGAACTTAATCAGAGCATTGTAAAGTGGGGGAAAATGCCTTGCTGTTTTTCTTTTAGTAGTCAAGTCCATAAACATACAAAAAACTAAAAGAAACATGCAGCTTCTGGACTGAAAAGAACAGGACATAAGAACAAATTTGTCTCTACTTCCAGTATGCTGTGTACAGTCTGATCTGAGCAGTCATGAACCTGCAGTTTCCCAAAGGCTGTTTAGTGCTGTTGACTTTGGAGTTGGAACTTGGGTCTAGAGAGATCTGAATGTTTTCATACTTGTTTCCTTATTCCTGTCACACTTCATTTACAATATGTATTTTTAAGAGTTATTTTTTTTCCCCAGAAACTTTAACTAGTAAAAAGTAAGTATCAGTTTAGGGACAAGATGGCATTATGAAGTCAAGGCTATGTTAGCTGAAGAATGCAAATACATGGCAAGATGCAAGTCTAGCATATTTTGAAATTTTTTTTTTTTTAATTTCAAATGGATAGGAGATGGAATCAAGAAGCATTTGTAAGTGATAAGTAAGTATTAGTTTTCTCTCTATTCCACATATTGTCACATCTCTTGCTATGTGCTTCCAGTGATTGAAGATAGCAGTATTGCAAATGCAGAATCTCAGCCCACTACTTTATTTAAATAAAATGTCATGCTTGGAAACAGTACAGCATGAGCAAGCATCAAGTAAAGGTTTATCATTACAAATACTTCCAAATTAAATAATTCTTATTCAAGTGACCAAGTCTTACTGGACTTAAAACATTAGGTAATGACTGCATGAAGGTTTGGCAATTCAAGCTTTTAATTTAGAATTAAATAATAAACTGTAAAACCCCTGAAGTCTTGTAATATATGTAAGTTAACATCTGTCTATCATCAGTCTCTCCTCTTTTAAATATCTTGTTCTACTTTATATTATAAAGTCTGAACTCCCAATGATCTCAGATGTAGATTTACTTCATGCCTTTCACTACTTCAAAGAAAACTTCAAGAAGTATTAAATATACTCTAATCTTGGATGTAAATACTCTTTATCCGCTCTAATGTAGATTAGCCTATTAATAATCTTGTTCTGCCAGCTTCAGTCAACTGATGGTCCTTAAATGCCGAGACATAATTAGCAATGCCTATGATTAGTTAGTAGATCTTAGTTACGTATGGTTGAACCATTTCAGCACCAAATAGCTAAGAATTGACCTGTTCTAGTGCTGGTGTGTAAACATATGGTTTAAATTATACTTTTTTTTTTTCTTGATCCTTAAGAAGGAGATGTTAAATCAGTCCTAATAAGTATTGGGAAAAGTATCTGACAAAAATAGACACTTCAACACTTCTTGTATTTTCCTCCTCTTGGATAACAAGGTGAGAACAGAGAATCTAGTCTGGATTCTTGCCAATGTCAATGTATATGAACCAAAAGGTTCAGAGATATTTCAAGACTCAAGTAGGTAAAGCCATGCAAACAAGTAGTAAGGTAGAGAAACCTATTGATATAATGCTGTAAGTAGTAACTTTTAGAACACCATATGATAATAACCATTATTATTTGTAGTTCTAGTGCATTTTCTACATTAAAATAACCTGATGTTCATGTGGGGTTTTTTTGGTTTTTTTTTTTTTTTTTTTTTTTTTTTGTTTTTTTTTTTTTTTTTTTTTTTTTTTTTTTTTTTTTTTTCTTTTGAAAACCAATCCATAAAGGATTACAGGCCAGTAAGTTTGATTCATGTAAGCAATTCATTGTGCCTTTTACATCATCCTTTTTTAAGGACATGAAAATTAGTCTCACTCTTTCTGCAGATTTCTAGATTGTCACTGTGTATTATACAGGAACAAATGCATCATGGGCTAACTGAACAGCAACATCAACAAAAAAAAAGTAGGACTCATAAAGGAAAAATAAATATAAACTGGTGATCTGGGTTACCAGATCTCTTCCTTTAATCCCCTCATGAAGGAAATGCTCAAAGTCAAAATGCATTCTTTACGTAGGCTCTTAGGATTATGCCCATTTTTTGCATAGATGCTTAAAGGAATGTCTTATTTGACTTGAAATTTGACTTTTTTCCCCTCCTTTATTCTAAGGCACAGAGTGAATTAGGGATGAGCTGACTAGCAAAATAAATAGTGTACAGATGTCAATGCCAAGCAAATTAATGTTGAGAGGTTTCTGAAATAATCTGTACAGCACAGTATTCTAAGGGTGAAAATGGTGTTCCTTATAAAAAGGTTAAAAGTCTCATATTTGAATATAATTTAGAGGAATTGCAGAGATATCTTAAGAGCTATGTGTCTTATTCTGGAGTACCTTGCACTTTTTATTTATTATTTATTTTGCAAAAACTTGTGGCTACTTTTAGTGCATGGATAGAGATGCCATTTTCTTAGCATTGTCAGGTCCCATCTCCTTGTGTGCCTTGCAAGACTAAGCTATAGAACACCTTCATTCTCTGTTTAGAAAAATTAAGCTTCTTGTAAGAATGGCAGTTCTGTGCAAGTTGAAGCATGACATATCAAGCTTTCTGTAGACTGTAAAATCTAACAGAGGAACTGATGGAATATAAGAAGGATCACAAAGTCAGTGATTGAGGAGGAGCTGGGATTTCAGATCTGTGCACGCACTTGTTCAAGCTTGTTCTAAACGTATACATTTTGATTGATGTGCTTGTCACAGGAATATCTCCATTCAACTTTACTTGTTGTTCTGTATTAGGAAATTTCTTTACTTCAACTTCTTATGCTCATATTTCATGGCTTAGTGGCCCTTGCAATATTGTTTTGCTCTAACAGTGTTGTGTGAGGCTATCGAGACAATTCTCCTTAGTGTCAATGATTAAATAAAATAGAGTTCATCGAATAACAGGTAATGAGTTTAGCTTCAGATCACTCTTTCTGGAATTCAGCGTAATTGTTTTTGGAATCTATGTAAATTTGGGCTGGTGAGCTGGTGCCAGCTCACGGGGCTTAAAAATGCAAGGGAACTTATTGCAATGTACTGGGAGAACCTTGGCCTCAATAGACTAATCTTCAGAGAGTCAGTGCAGCTACTTGTGTAAGCATGAATTTTGCTTGGACGATGTTTTACATCCAAATTATTTTGTGCATATTTCATAGAACTTGTGTGGATTGTGCTTTTAAGCACTTACCAGTACACAGACATGAAGTAAAGCAGTATCAGAGCTCATGTGTATTCCTATGTTTTCTTATTTTGAGAAACGTTAAGTGTAAAAGAATCCTTTATTTCATGTGTTAAACCCTTCAGGAATTGATCAGAATGGTTCCATTTCTTTAAGAGATTTATGTCTTAATAGAAGTTTCCTGGAAATTCTGTGACTGTGGTACACCAGTGCAAACTCTCCTCTTATATTATAAGGAAGTGATTTAAAAAAAAAAAAAAAAAAAAAAAAAGGTGGTCTTGGTTCCAGAAGTTGACTTGCGTGTTTTCCCTGATGTTAGCTGTTTGTAGTACCAGAAGGAGCGTAACTGTAGTGCTATTCCATTCCAATTTGCCTGTCTTTCAAAATGGTTAGTTTCCTCACTAATTTATTCTTTGTACTTCCTTTTTTATTATTATTATTTTAAATTTCACTAGCAGATGTTTTGTTATACATTTGAAATGCTGCACACTCTTTCTGGGAGGAGGCAGCCCTTATATCTGTCAGTTTCTTACCATTTGGACACTTCCTCTCTTCTTCCCCTTGCATCTGCTGCTGGAGCACTGGATTCTTTTTATAGCATCATGCCTAGAAAGTTGCTGCACAAAATGGTAGTTTTATTACAAAAAAGGAGAATTTCTACTGGTGCGTTACCCTTGCCCGGTTTCAGAGTCAGGAGCAGCTACTTGAAAACAAACTAACTGAGTAACAGTGTCAGTGGAACTCATGTTGAAAGAGGTTTGGTTTTTTGTTTAGCACTGCAAACTTCTTAACCCAGTAATGATATTCTAGGCATAACTTCCCTTAGACACCTGCCAGCAGTTCCACTGAAGACCAGCTTCTCATTAGTTTATCTCTGAGCTCAGTAGAAGGGTGAAGCATATGTTTGTTTGGGGGACCTGTGTCCCCTTTGCAAGTGACTTCTCCTAATTTTGTAGCTTTACTGCTCAGCATCAGCTTCCTTCCTGCTCTTCCCAGGCCCCCATGCTTTCAGAGCCTCTGCAGGGATGCTCTGGGCACAAAGCCCCGGTGCTGGTGTGAATTTGCAGCTGATATCCTAATGCAGACCAGATTGTGGATATGCTCTTTCAGTGTTTGTTTATTAAGTCTCCTGATGGCATCAGTGAGTGCAACACTGTAAATAGACTGCGATGTGGGCAAAGTAGAGTGCTCTGCACTGCACGTCAAAACAGCTGGAGAAATGCAGGTCATGAAATTACTGTAGTCTCTTAAATTTGGTGGAGGTGTAAAGCATGTTATAAGACAACTGTATGAGAGAGCAACACAAAAATATACTCTCTAGTGGGCAAAAAAAAAAAAAAAAAAAAGCCTGGGTGAAGCTAGATAAATGCTTCTGGAGAGCAACACAGAAGGAAGCCTTGGACTACTTTATTTTTTGCTGTTTGCATTTCTGTTGTTCTGAACAGGATGTGTCCTACAGAAATGACTCCTGAATTTGCCACAGCCGTGATAAGTTTACTTCTCTTTTTAGTCACTTTCTAAAGTAAAGCTGCACAGTAGATACATATTGCATACATGTAACAAGTGGCAGAAGATTGAAACAAACTGTTACAAATGTCTAAAGGATCAAGTAAGAAGTAGAAAAAGCCGAATGTCTGCATTAGCACACTTACCTTCTGTGATGTATTTTCTAGTATGCTACTCTGTTAAACAAAATGAAATGAAGCAAGAGGAAGTTTCTAAGTTACACCAGGCTGTTTTCTTCTGTCTCAAGGTAGAGAAGAACTCTCTTTTAAGAGTGTTCTACTTAGAAGTTATTCCTTTCCTCTGTAGCTCTTTGGAAAGCTGTAGTTTTTGTTTAAACAGCTCTGTATTTTCATGCATAGGTCACCTGCAAGCTTTATTTATAAGGTGTAATTAAAAAAAAAGACTCCATAGCTCAGCATCAATGTGAGCTTTGCCTGTGTGTGGTTAATAAAAAGGAAGCCCTTGCTGGGATCTTCTTTCATAACAGCTCCATGCTTCAGATTCCCCACAACATCTATTGCTTGCAGTAGGTACCTCCTCCTAAGTTTGTGTGGCTTATATTCATATGCACTGATATATTCAGAAATACAACATTTACTTGAGCAAGGTAGATGTGAGAAGCCCTGAGTGAAGTAATCTTTTATGGAAGAGCATGAGGGACAGAGGACAGTTGGGATTTTTTTTTTTTTTTCTTCAATTATAGGCAAATATCTGTATGAAGTTGTGTTCCAACAGAAAATAAACCCTGAGACTGAGCTTGCCATATTATAAGCACAGGCTGTCTGTTTTTTATTGTGTATTATATTTTGTCTCTGAAAACTAAGTCTGTATCTTGACTGGAGCAAATATTCAAGAGAATGATCATGGAGAACTGCTAATGAGACCAGTAGCAGTGGCATGCAGCATTTGAATTCTGCTCTGAATTGTGTTTGCCATTGTAAATAATCTCTAGGATGCACTTAGATGCAGCTAGATGTTGACTGGATCTTAAAGATTTCCCACAGACTGTCTCATTTGAAATCAATGGGAATCAGCACTCTTGCAAATCCCACAAGAAACACTTATTTTGATTTAGCAACTGCATACCCTTGTGAAAACCTGGCTCTGCCTTTCTTCCTTTATTACAATAAAGTGAATGAGGTGCTCTGGGATTTTCATGCTGATGGCATCAGTGGATGTCTCTTGCCAAGAGTGTGGCTTTTTGCTAAGTTAGCAGCTGGCATTTGCAGTGATGGAGACAGCTTTTCAGTGGTGTCCTCACAGAGGAGTTATCCAAAGTGGCTGGAGGGATGGTCTGCTCCTCTTCTTCCCCTTTTGCAGTCAGCATTGGATACAGGTATAAAGCGTCCAGTGCGTACTTTGTAGTTCACCAGGGACTACAGACTGAAACCTGTGGTGTGAAAATGCAGAGGTAATTGTCACGAGTTTAAAGTCCTCCAGCAGCCTCCTTTGGCTTCTCATTTTTCCAACAGGAGAAGCAAGTTCTGTGCAGGAGCAACGACTCTTGGAAAGCCCTGAGGCAGGAACAAAGGACAGAAACACCCTTGAGACTGTAGTAACTGACTTATGATTCTGAAGTGTGGCCCCACATGCCCAGTATAAATTTATCCAGTTACGTAGACACAGTAGCCAAGTGCCTCATTTAACTCCACCATAGAGGCACACCCACTGATTAAAGTACCTGCTTCCTCTGCTCCACCTTCAAGATGGTTTTTACAGATGTATGCACTATTAAAAGCGTGGTGGTGCTGTTCTTTCCCTATGGAGAAACAGCAGTGAGGGGAGGCAAGCTGAGGCTAGAAGTGTGGCTTTATTTCACGTCTCCCTGGTTTATTGCTGGTTTATTTCAATGCTCTGCCTGAGGTAGGGCTGCTCAGACTTCCAGTGTGAACTTTGCAGGTGATTTGTGCACAGATGGCTTGACCTCAGCGGAGGTGCATGTGTGCATGAGGTGCATGTCCCAAGTCATGGTGCTCACTCTACTTCTATGTGCTGCCTACGACCTGGCATGCAGGTCCCAGTGAGGCTTTTGGGATGCGCAGTGCCCGTCCTCGCTCCATGCAGGCCGTGTGACTGTTGCAGCATGGGGCATTTGGGCAGATGGGCAGAAGCTGGACGCTTCCTGAATGCCATCTTTTCTTCCAGGTCACAGTAGGAATTGGAGAGTCTTTGCCGGGTAGTTGGTGTGAAGAGCTGGGAATCCTTCCCAGGCTCCTTAGGAGAGGAATTTGGTCAGGTCCAAACAGCATCAGAATCCTAGGAACATGCAATTGCAAAAGATCACTAATACTGGGTTGATCATGTTCCCTAGAAATTAAGAGGCTGTTACCAGTACAAATGTGCTAAAAATATTTTCTGGTATTATCTCTTCCCTTGAGGTCACTTTTGTTGTTTTGCTTTCTGTAAAGCTGGACTCCACTGGTACTTCCTCTAATAAGAAGTATTCTTAATTTAATACTTGGACTCCTGCAGCATGTATTCTCTTGGAAATGTTTTCAGCAAATTGCAAAAGTATGCAAACTGCTACAAAAGCTATTTTCTCTGGTTTATGGTGAAAAGCTTATTTCAAAAGTTAAACTTTCCCAATTAATTCATTCCATATGTTATTATGTTTCAAGACTGTTATTGTCTTGCCATGGAAATCATGCTGTGCTACCTTCCATGGCCACTTTTTTGAGTTTATGGTGGAACAGAACTTTTTTGATTTTAAATTGTGTAGTTCAAAAGCTTGATGGTTCTCATCTCATTATATTTCTGTCTGAGCATATTTTATGCCTCTTGGTGCTTTTAAAGATTGTCATTGAAGTTGGAGATTTTCCTGATTTATTAGCAGAGAACTGTGGGTATAGTGAGCATGATGCATGGGAGGCACCATGATAAAAGATTGCAGGGCACAGAGAAAAGCAGCACTTCTGAAATACCCTGTTCAAACACAGGATTCAGCAATCCTGTACCTGCTGCACAAAGCAGGAGTCTTCATTGGCATTCCATGGGAGTGTACACAGCATGTTCCCTAGCGCTGCAGCCCTAAAGGGAAAAGGGAGGGTAAAGGCAGCCTTTCCAGGCATTACCCCTCTTGTGAGCGCAGGCCCACACAGCCTCAGCCACACGCTGGGATACTGCAATACTCTCAGCCTGTGAAGGAGCGTCCTCCTTTCTGCCCTGGGTCAGAGTGAGCAGAGCACTGTCTGCTTTGCCCTGTGCCACGCGGTCTCGCGGAGCAAGGGCAGCAGGCTGTAGCCCCGCTTACTGTGGACACCAAAAGCCTTCTGCAGGGCTGGAGTCCGGAGTTGCCATGGAAGAGCCCTTCCTGACCCCCTCGGTGCGAGGCGGAAAGCTCTTCCACCTGGCCAGGAGCTCGTGGCAGCTGCTGCAGCCTGGGTCTGCATGGGCAGCACTGACCAGGGGCCAGGGTGCACGATGCTGCCCTGCTGTGTACAGAAGCTGGGGCAGGACCTGCCCCGGGCTGTGCGGCAACTGCCTCTGGTGAGAGGCAGTTTTGTCAGTGCCCCGTGGGCTGGATTTAGCTGCTGCTCAGAGGGCTCGTGTTGTTGATGCTTTACTCTGCACCAGTATCTCAGAGATATAATAACAGAAGTTCTTGTAGGTTTACTTCATCTCAACGGACCTTGGGAGCATTTTGTGGCTTTGAAGAGAAGGAAGAAATACAAAAAATCAGGTTATAAAAAAATGTCCCGCAGAAGAAACAAACAGGATTGCTGGCAGGAATCTGTGTTATCCATATCTATGAGATTCCATTTTCAGCTGATGCAAGAGGGACAAAATGCATTAATAGCACTAGAGAAATGGACTAAAACTGAAGCAAGAGCTTCTGTTGTGAGCCCTGCCAGATGGGTGTGTGGCTGGAAAACATCCAGTCCTTTTTGTTATTTAACTGCTCACATTTTGGGTTGTTTTCTGCTGTATCCCATGTGTCCTTGTTTTGAGTGATCAGTGGGTTGACAAACTGATATTTTGGTCTCTTTCTTCTTGGCTTCAGTACTCTAAGGAGAGCTCCCTGTCAGGAAGCTCTTTCACCAGAGGCTTACCAAGTTCCCTGCTTGCTGGTGGATCTCAGTCTGTGTGGACTGCCTGGAAACTGGCAGGTGCCCATCTTCAGGGTTCAAATCTGTTCATAAGAAATCAGTTAATCAGCGGATGTGGTGACTTGAAACTCTTGGTTCAGAACTATTATCGTAGGTGTTTCTATGAGTACAGTTACCGTACTACTACACAGACTCTAACACTAAAAGGGCTAATTGGCACAGCCTGTTTTGGCAAGAATCTGTGGTGCTGAAAAAGAAATAAATACTAGTAAGATAACTGTCATAGAAATATCCATATTAATATCAGATTAGAGAATCATCCTTCAACAAAAATATCCAGACATGACTCTAGTTTCAATGATTAGTAGGAAAGGAAGATGGAGTGGCTTAATTTTGTGTGTAGTTCTTCTCACAAGAGAAGACTGCTAGCACTATTCAAGAATGTTATGCCCCTGTGAGGTGCAGCCCTGTGAAAGATTAAGTAGGGTGAAAACCACACCAACACAGTTCTTTCTTGCACTGCTTTAAGCATTCGCCTAGTTTCCCTGTGAGGCAGGTCAGGCAGCTGGCCTCACTGCTAATTATGTATGTATATATGTATTTTTTAATTTCTTGCTTAGCTTTCAGCTGAGTAAGTTCCCTGAAACTGGCTGGATGTGTCTCAGCATGAGTTCCAGAGGTCAGACCAGGAGTGGGACTGCAGCAATGAGTTTAGATTGCCTAAAGGTGTGGTTTCGTGTTATTCGTGATCCTGTCTAGCTGTGCATTGCTTCATACCCTTTCCTGTCCCAGTAAGCGTGGGTAAGGAGTGTATATCATGCTGGCTGTGCCAACTGGTCGTGCTTTCAATCTGCTGTTTTTTTCAGAAGCTGTCAGTTTTCCTGTAAACTTGAAAACATGGCTTGAGTTTTGCTCTGGACTGGAGCAGAAACTTCAGCAATTAGAAGTTCAAAGATTCAAGGTCTCCGCCAGCAGAGTGAAGAGTGAATCCATGGCTACCAGGGCTCTGCTGTGTGTGCTATTAAATGGCTCAGTTTCGGTGCATTCTTAGTACCTGATCTCAAATGACTGCTCGAAGTTTGGGAGCATTCCCGGTAGGCAGTTTGAAGGGAGTCACCTGAGGGTAGGAGAGCGCGATACCCATGTGGGCCTTTCCGCACTGCTTGGTCCTTACACCACAGAATGGTATGGGGCGTGGTTAACCCTTTAGTATTTATTCATAGTTTCCTAGCTTGGACACAGCAAGTGTGCTCATTGAAAAATGATTTGGAAGCTTGTGTTGGCAGTTGAGGAGCTGCAGAGTTGCTCTATTGCGTGTATCCCAAGAAGAGAGGTCAAAGCTCTTGTGTCTGTCAGGGCACAACCCTGTGGGCTGCCTTATTAGCTTGGCTTCCAAACTCAGGGTACTCATCTGTAACACCGAAAGGTAATAAATGGCTTAGGCCTGTGTAGTTATTAATAATCTGCTAATATGCTCTGCTCTTAAGGGAAGATTAACAAAAAACTTTCAAAATAATAAAAATAGTAAAAGAATTATAGGGCTAGGTATTCTGTACAGCATTTGAGTGGCATTTCCAGTACAGATCACAAATTTGTCTCTACATGTAACATGGAGAAATTCATGACCGTTACAAACATATGACCTTTTTTTTTACATTGTGAGTGCAACATGTCCAAATGTTTGTAAAGTCCAACTGCAAGGTGTAACTGAGAGAGTACTTCTCTATTCCTATTTTGATGAAAAATCAAATTTTTCAGTAATGAATTGCAGCGTATTTTAATTGTTTGAATTACTGCTGATATAATGGAAAGACTCGTAATAAGCCTTTAATATGGAAAAGTCTTGATTGTAAAAGAAGTGAAGCTTCAGGAGCTTAATTTGGACTAATTTTGTTTTAAAAGTTATGTTCAGTAGTGTAAAAATTGTTTCTTGGTTTCATGGTTTGATATGGTGGCCCTTGTATCCTTGCAGTTTTAGACAAATCTCCCTCTTTGTGAAAGATGGCTACTTGGTTGAAAATGAAACTGAGTAGGTGATGGTTTTTGGTTTTTTTAAACCCAGAATCGCTCTGATGTTTCTTAATTTAAAATGGTTTCATTTCTCCAGTGTTTTATTTAGAAGTTTAACAAGAGGCTAAGGATGGGAATTCATATGATAATATTTTAGAAATCAAAACTGCGATATATTTCTTACCAGCTGTGTCAGTTGTATAAAGCTGAATATTGCTTTCATTAACAATTATTCAAAAACTTACATCTGTGAAGCTTTCCTATTCACACCAGGGACAATAGTGTAGTAATTGTTTTTGAAAAAAAAAAATGTTGAATAATTCTTTATTTTTAGCATAAATGATTGTTACTACACCAGCTCCTCCCTTGAACTTGAATGGAGCTTGATGCTTAGCATGAATCTTGCAGTTAAATCTTGCATACTGAACTATTTTAGTTAATTGGTACTAGGCCACTTAGCATATTAATTGACTTCCAGAAATCAGTGGAAGGGAAACATATTTATTCTGCACATAATGAAGAGAAGGAATAACAATATGGGATAACTAAATACCTGCTAAATTTGTAAATGGTAAGTCACAGCATTTTGGGGTCTGCTAACATGTCTTTAAGTTTACTTTTGGACCACTGGCTTAGTTGACTGGAATTTTGTCAACCAAAAACACACTCTTTTTTGCTTCTTTTTTTTTTTTTTTTTTTATGTAGTCTCCTGAGTTCAGCTGTGGTCTAGTTAGGTTACCATGGCTTTTTGCTGTCTGCTGTGATTCAGAAAACCCAGCGGGTTAGTTTGTAGTCTAAATGGCAATGAATTATCACAAAGTAAATCTGTGTGTTTTCATTTGTGTTTTTTTTTACTGTTTTTTTTTTTTTTTTTTTTTTTTAAGCTCAGATGAAACTCCTCACCTTTGCTCCTTGTTCTTACTATGATGCTATGCAAGAAATTGAAAAAGTTTAACCTCACCTATACGTAGGGTGTTAGTTCTATGTCAGAGACTTCCACTGGAGCAGTGACACTGCTTGAAAAGCTGCGCTTGGCGATTTGCTAGGTTACTGAACACCCTGTCCCTGCATTTGTACCTCACAGTCAAATTCAGCATTAGCATCATTTATAGAGTTTTGCATAAAGTTGCTGCCATTGGCTATAGGAATGCCTGGTTCCCATTAATTAATAATATATCTACTTGTGGCTTTCATCTCTAGCACTTTACAGAGGAAGCCAATAGCAAGCTTATCATTTTAGAGATGATGAAATTGGAGGGACAGACCCTCCAATGTGTGAGGCCTGCCACGGGGCTATAAATCAACCTGAGGACAGCACAGGTTTCTTGAATTTGTGAGCTGCCCAGTAGATCATGGGCACTGCTAATGTGCTTGTTGATATGAAAAGATATGACTCACCTCTTCCGTTAAGAAGCTATGAGCTGATAGGATACTTAATATCAAACCAGAAGAGGAGGAATTCAAAATAAATTTCTCGCAGGAAATTTGCCATTAGACCCTACTGCAATAATTCTAAATCAATTTTGTGTATTAAAGGCAGCTTGTGGTGCTAGAATTCTGTGCAAAGATTGTTTACTTTTGGAAGCAAATATTTGTATTTTCATACAGAGAGTTGCATCACAACAAGTCAGGGCTATTCTTTTAGTCATAAAACTGAACTGAATGAGAATGGAGTCATAGCTTTTGGCAGCTACTTGGAGTAGCAGACCTGCTTATCAGATCTGTTTAATCTAGTTTTGCAGCAATTACCAGCCTTCATGCCAAGTGTTAAGAATTCAGCTCAGATGAGTCATATCCGTTTTCTGTTATGGGATACAATAAGTGCAGTTACTTGTAAGGTCGAGCAGTTAGTCCTATCTTGGTGACAGATGGTTTCGTGGTGAGAGCAGTAGTAATTTTAGGTGTGCAGTGTTTTCTAGTGAAATTTTATATATCAGTTTGCTAATTAACAATTACTTCTCAGGAAGATTTGAGTATGAAAATCCAAGAGATTAAATGCTAAGGTTGGATTTTTTTTTTTTTTGCCACACACAGTAAACTGTTTTTTTTTTCTTTTTGTGGCACAACCAGAATCAAGTTTTGTCCCACTAGCTGCCCTCACATTTTGTGAGGTATTGAGAGAAGTGACCTGTGTTCTACTTGAGCAAAGCAAGGAAATACACTCCAAATTCTGAAAGTAAAGTCAACCTTGGTCTGTCTGAAAGGCTATTTAACAAAATAAAGGAAGATCTGGATGAGAGTGTGTATGTTTAAACTTGGAGAGATGCTCTGTTTCTGTTGAATTTCCATAAAGTTTAAGGAGGTGCTGGGTGGCTTTGCATTTGTTTTATTTCTTTTGTTCTTTTACCTAATTGCTAGGGGGTAAAGCTCAGATATCTGGCAAGATGGACCTCTTGGTTCGACCTAGCAAGGTTATCCCGAAGACCAAAGTGACACAGTTTCCTGAGGGATGGTGTTAAATTCTCTTATTATTTTGTTAGATAAATAAATTGGCAAATAATGCCTTTCAGAAGTAGGTACAAATGTGAATGAGACTTAGCTGTTTAATGGCAGTTATCAGACAAGCAGAGACAGATAACCAGCTAGTACAACCTGACTCAGAAGCATGCTGGTTTATCCCAATCTGGCATCAGTCCAGGATCTGAAATAGCAGAAAGACTGTCCATAAATTGAGTGCCAGCTTGGCTTTGGTGCTCCCGTTCTGTGCACTGTTGCACTGCCACCTGTGCTGCCCGTTGAGCTCCATGACAGCGGAGCTCTGGGGACTCCTATGCCAGGATGCTCTTCCCTGGCAGCAGCTCAGCATTTCATTTGTGGGTCACCTTCACAGTGAAGCCAGGGAACTCGGTACTCGAGCTCATGTTTTCTGAAGCATGGAGGGAGTTGTGCAACCTCAAAGCAAGACCTGTAGAGGAGATGCTGAGACAGGAGAAGTAGTGTTTGCTCATCTGTGTGTCCTGGAGGGTCTCCCTAGAACATCGAGACCTCGTATATGCTTGAGAAAAGCTAGCTCCAGTGATGTAAATCTCATCTTGGCCTCTTGGTAGAAGCGGTGCCTATGGGCATGGTGAGGGTGGATAAAGATAGTTTGAAAAAGCAAGCTGATGTAGCCACTGTTGGCATGATCAGAACTCTCTGAGAGTAAACCTCTGGATATGGTACTCTGGGCCAAGTCTCAGTGTGAAAAAGCTTTTTTTTTTTTTTCTTTTTAAGGCTTCTTATAGTAACCCATCTCCTCTGTCCTTTACAACTATCTTACTATTGACTTCAGTAGAAGGAAGTTTGACTAATAATTGGCATTTCTCAAGAAAAGATTGTGTTTGGACCTTTCTGGGTACATCTTGTATCTCAGATGCAGAGCATGATCAGAGCAAATCTTCTGTTTTGACTTTTCATTTCACTGGAATTTGAAAGAGAGTCTCTACCTCTTCTCATGCATTTGTTCCAGAGAAGGGTTTTATTGGAAAGAGGAAATGAGGTTTTGGGCTGCTGGCTTTGTCTACTTCTTTACTGCAAATACTAATTCCTTTATTTCATGAAAGCTTCCTCTGTGTATGTATATACACATGCTGTATTTATTAGTTTGGAGATTTACATAAACTGCTTACCATATTTGCAACATAGATATTGGCATAAAAACATTCCTCATTTAACTAAAGAATAATTAAATTGTATGCATTTTTATACATGGTGAAAATATACAAAGTTATTATCCAACTCTCACGGAGTCAAAACCAACAGTACAGTATCTTTCTGTTAAACAAGAGTAGCGAGCATACCATGCCCTTTACTTGCAAATACAAAAAGGGCAGTGCAAAGCACAGAAAAATGTAGATGCAGCAGTGGTGCCATGAGGTCCCTAATCCACCTTGGGCTTCCAAGTGTGCATGTGATGTCTCAAGATTGCCGGGTGAAGGAGGTAATGATCCCAAACCATCCCTGAGCATAGGGAATAACAAATACTCCCGTTTACTGGGTTTTGTCAGTCCTATTTGAGAGAAACCTGTCAGCCTGATTCTTGCTTTGCCTTCTTCAGGGTGCTTCCCAAAGTGGAGATGGCCAGTGTTAGCGGTGTTCCTTTGAAAGCCGGTAACGCAAGCACCGCCACTGCTCATCCTTGTGAGGTGTCACTTGGCACGGCGCTGCAGTTTGACAGTAAAGTGCTGGGAAATGACCATCTTATCCCATAAGGAAATAAAAACCTGTGCTTTTGCAAACTGTGAAGCTTGCATGTTCAAGAAGGAACTGTATAAAGTAATTCAGTAAAGTAGCAGTTTGAACTCTTGAGTCTTTAATTTAAGCAACACAGTGTATTGCCGGCTTAATAGCTGCAGTCAAACAGTTTATGCGACACTTCTTATGTCAGGCTTTTAACAGAGCATGAAGAGCAGAATTACAGAGAATGTACTCCTTTTTAAATCAAACCTAATGAGCAAAGAGCTGTGCACTTTTAAGCAATGATGGTGCTTCCTGTTAGATAACATGGTGTGTGAGACTCTTAGGCCCTTGGGAACTCGGTCTTCTCGGATTGGTATCTTTCTATTTCTGGGAAAACACTGAACAACTACTGTGAATGTGGCATACACACGAATCCAGCTTGAGATGAAGAGCCAAAGAAGGTGGATGTAATCTGTACCTTCAGTTTGGGCTTGGGGCCTAAAACTTTCCAATACCATATTATATATGAAAGATATTTTCTTCCTAAGATAAAATATTTACTGAAGTGAAAATATTTAGCAAATGTGCTTGTTTGCATGTCTTAGAATACTTTTGCTTCCAAATATTCAGAAGCCTAGGAAGATCTAATTTTCTACTGACATTCCAACTGCAGTTCGTCATATTGTAAAAATAAATACAGTGTATTTTAGGTCTGTATTCACTGCTAATGAGTCGTCCATGTTAAAAACTACTTCTGCTTTCATTAAATGGGAAATATTATCTCCCAGGACTTGAAAAGAATGATACGAGAAAAGATTCCACATCTTTTAACTGGCAACATCTCTCTGAAGTCTTTCTCAATGGGCTGTGAGCTTAACAGGGTTCTGGCCTTCCTCAGAAAAATCCACCCTCTGCCTCGGTCTGTCTGAGCCTTTCAGTTTAACTCGGCCTTAACTGAATTAACATTGGCCTCAAATGTAATCTTTGGTACAGATCACATTTCTACTAGGACTTGCATAAAAATGAGTTAGTTAAGCAGAAACTGAAAGGAGTAACTAGAAAGAGTAAAAGCTTTTAGATAGCAAGAAGACCATCTAATTAAGGATTTTTTTTTCTTTATATCCTCCCAGAAAATACATGCTACTTACTAAGGGATATTTGAAAATAGCCCATGGAAAGTGGCTTCTTTAAAAAGATAAAGGAATGAAATGTTCTCTTTTGAAAGTAGAAATTGGGATCAAATGGGGTAAACAAGGAAAAAAAAAATCCTGATCTACAGAAAATCAAAAGGAAGACTTGAGATGGATCCTGAAAGATTTTTTTGAGAAATATCTACTAGAGACAGCTGCAAATAGAAGCTATCTCAAGTACTTTAGCAACAGCGAGTCCTCTACGGATCCTGTGTAATCAAGTCATAAAAGGAGGGCTTGAAAAATTTGCAGTTTTCCTGAAAGGGTCTTAAGGAAGACTTTCTTTAAAGAGATAAGTCTGAGGAATTGCCTCACAGAGAGGATAGACAGACACATGGATAAAACCCTCCAATAGGTAAGAGCTGACACGGCTGCTTAAAAAGGGAAATTAGAATTCAAAATATTGAAGTCATTTTTTATGAGCACATAGAGTAGGCTGACCAATTAAAAGTAATATAACTTTTGGATACCCCCAAAAGTTTTTTAAGAGTCTCTCATGAAGGATCTTTTCAAGATACAAGTTTAAAATTTAACAGAGATGAGATCTTTAAGAAACAATTAATCTGAAGAAGTAAAGAGTGCTGAACAGAAGATCAGCTTTCACAGTGAAGAAACATTTTCCTTGCAAAAATTTGCCAGTGAAAGGTTTGCTCTGTACCTTCTTTTTGTTTGGGTCTTTTCAGGGGACTCATGCCCAACTCTGTTCTGGTGATAGTGGGATGGTGTTGTGTGCTGATTATAATCAGACTCATCAATACTAAAATTAATTGTGATGAGTGGCAAACGGGTCTTGTGGTAGCGAGCCAAAGGGCAGTTACAGGACAGTTCAAGTCTGGTATTGGTGAATGCAAAGTAATGTGTGAGGAATCAAAATGTGTCTTGAGCATGGATTGCTGGAAGCCGTCAGGGAATGCTGAGAAAGGTCCCCCTTTGTTTGCCCCGTGCTTACAGCCTTCACCACATTGAGTGCTCACCTCTCCTAGAGAGGGGACTGAGCTGAGCAGAGCTTGATATGATGCCTGTAGCTGCTACAATGAAAACCTGAGTTGACTGCAGAGCTTGGAGGTGGATTTGCCAAGGCCGCCGCCGCTGCCTTGGAGTGAGCTTCCTGAAGAAGCCACATATGTAACCATGGTATAAACTAAAAGAACTGTATTTTATCAACATAAAAATTATGATACTTCTCTTGTTACGTGGAGAAAACCTTAGTTTGCTTAGGGCATGCAAAACAGCAGTAGAAACTTGCACAGAAATAACAGAAATATAGAAAGAACAGACTAGAAGCTTGCCTAGGCTGAAGGAGCACTTCAATCTATGTTAAAAACCTGCTATGATGCAGACCCTCTGGGCATAATTTCTAAAATTAGAAGTACTGAGTTGCAAAAAGCTGCTTTGTCTTCCTTGAATGTTTCTGTTGATGGATTTGGTGATTTATTTGGATTTGGTATTTGGCCAGTTAGGTTCAACTGTACATGGAGTGTTTAAAACTAGAGACTATTTGGAACAGGATCCTGAAGCCCCCTGACTGCACAGAAGCTCAGTTGAAGACTTGAGTGCGTATTAATTAACTCTCTGCACACTGAGTGTTACCTAAAACAAAAAAGTCTGGCAACACTTGACACTATGGGATATTCCTGGGACTGGAAAGCTTTTTCTTTTTTTTTTTTTTTTTTTTTTTTTGCTGGGATTGATACAGATGCTGTGAACCTGAGCATATTGAGGCTATTTTTACACACATGGCTTTTTGTTTGCTTGTCAGCTTTATTCTTGCCTAATCCTGGATTCCTCCTACATGCATCAAGGTGAGAGGTTTTTTGTTTTTCAGTTGTTGGGAGTTGTAATCATGTAATAATGTCACAGTCCCTTGTTTTCAGCCAGGATTGACTGAATTCTGTCATCTATTTTTGTTTTACTTTCTGCAGCAAAAGCCCTTTCTATACCATTGTACCTTCTTCACATCATTGAGATAATCCTTTAGATTTGGCCAGGTAGCTGATTGCTAATTCTTATGCACTCCCTTCTTTAGGGGAACAAATATTCTCAGGTTTGTCATCTCCTTCCATCTCCCTCCACCTGTATGGTTGTCAGTGTCTGCTGCCTTAGTTCAGTTAAGCAGCCTCTGTTTTGCTCTCGTCAACCTGAACTTGTAGAGTCAAGGGTCAAGTGCTTTTCCCTCACATTCAGGCTGGCACAGAGAAAAGAGAAGCATATTGTCGTCCGCAAGCTGGGAGTTCATGTGCAGACTGGTTTTGGAAGAAACTGCAATCATCTGACGACTTTTCTCTTCCTTGTCTGGATGGTTCTGCTTTGTGAAGCCTTACCCTTGCCCTCGTGAGAAGGCTCTGAGCCACTCGGCTGCAGCAGCTGGCAGTCGATTTGTACAGCTCTAAGAAGCACCTTGAGGCACTGCGGGCGAAACTGTCAGCGAGTTATTTAAATTGCCTGTGTGACAGCACAGCAAATACCGTGTATCAGTTAAAAACTTGGCAGAAACTATTGTTTGTCTCTGCTTCAGTAGCTGTTGTTTAAATAATAGTAGAAAGGCTGAAAATTGCAGTCTGGACTTTATAGCCAGGTCACATTAGATTTTTTTCTTTTAATAATTACTTTATCCTCCCTCTCTCCATACCTTGTGGTTGGGGCCCCACTTGTTGCATCTCCTTATTGCCTATAAGCTTCTTGAGGTAGAGACTGCCTTAAGGTCAGAAGCTGGTGCAGGACGGCCCCTGATCCTGTCTAGGCCTTCTAGACACCAGAACATATCTACACCGTGCTTGACAAAGTCTGCCTGGATTATCAGTTTAGGACCTCAGCTTTCACAGGCGGTCCCCACATCTAATCCCGTGTGCACATTTAGCAAGCTCCACCTGTAGAGCAGCTCGGCTCCTTGCAGCTGCTGCTCCTGTGGGTAGGCGCTTCAGAGCACTGAGGTTTGAGGGTCATGACTGTTCTGGAAATTTCTGGTTTAAATTTAATCAGGGACGACTTACATTTGCTCTGTGCCAAATTATCATCTTCTACTCAAGTAGCTCTGTCTTTTCCATATTATTTATAGTAGTTGATGAAATGTTTGTGCCATCAAGCACTGTATTGGCAGTTATCAATATTTCCAAAATGGAAAGATGGTATAACTGATTAGCTTTTTTATTTATTTGGTTTTTGTTATTGAGCAGAATCATGGGATCTAAACTGAATCATACACAGTCTTGATAAATACAGTGTAAATACAGTATACAGGTATAAATGCTAAAATTTAGATATCTGTAATAGGATGAGGCATATATTTTTTTGAAAATTTTGTGCTGTGGGGAACTTTTTTTTCCTGTGCTGATGTTACATCTGGGGATCCTGAGAAAGTGGATGATTTAGTCATGTCAGCACAAAGGGAGAACATCTCCACTCGACCCAGGCATTTTGTAACAGCCCTTCCCTGAGTACCGAAGCACACATTGCTGACCCTGGGGTTCCTGGCACTGTAGGCAGTTGAAATAAGGACCCTAAACCATAGCTCTTTAGACCCTAGCTAGCCAGGAGGTTGGAAGTCTTCCGGAGATTAACAGCAAACCCTGTCAATCGCCTGTCTCGTCTGAGTGCTCTTATGCACCTTGTCCATCGGGCAGAGATTCTTGCCTTTTCCCCAGTATCTAGAGTGTTCAGCTCACCCATGCAGCCAGTACCCTCCCTCCTTCCTCATGTCCAAGCCTGAGGCACGTCCCTGAAGTCCTTTTTCTGAGTAGCCTTTCCAGCAGGACTGGCTCGGCTGGCTGGGTTTCCTGAGGCGTCAGCCCTTCCCCGTGTTTGGGTGTCCCACCCACCTGGCTCCCATCGGTCATTTCCGGGCTGCCAAATACCTGAGGTGCCCAGGCCAGGACGTGGCTAATTGTTGGTCGGTTTGACGGGCAGGGCGCAGAACTGCTGAGTGATGCTGCCGTGGTAGGGACGTCCAGAGCTGGCTTCCTGGCTAACGCAGGCAATTGTGCAAGATGATGGCGCTGAACCTAGGGAGCCATGAAGAAGCAGATGAGGACGTCTGCCCCGTGCCCGTTCCTGAGGGCTTTCTCAGTAATGAACATTACGTGGTGTTGAATCCGTGGTTACAGTGCTGAGCGCAGGGCTGCTACTATGGTAAGAAAGACACTTCACGCTGAAATTTGCCCTGAAATAAATTTTGTCCTAAGTCCTTTCTCTGCCTATATCTCTATGAAAGGCTTCTGCTTTTTATCTCCAAGTGGGAGGGAAAAACAAAATGAGCACTCCTCCACAGACAACTAAACACTGGTCTGTCCAAAAAGGTGCCCCAATGCTTTTTGTGTTGCCTTGATTATTGGACAGTGAATTTGAGGCAATAGTGATTAGCAAAAATCACCTGGAAGATGACAGCAAGCCTAAACTTTCCTCAGGTTGATAACAGCATTCCTTAGATTGATAAAAGCACTCCTCGCACACCTTGTTTTTTCAGGTTGTCTTGTAGTAAGCAGGTAGTATCCAAAAGTAGGATGTACATATATAGTATCTGGGAATATTTGTTTAAACTTTCTTCTTTGCCTTGTTGTTTTTTTAATCAATTAGTGGGAGACAAACTTTGGCCTGTGCATTTCATTTATCACTTTCTTGGAGACTAAAGGCCCTGGTAATAATAGCCAAGATCAAAGGGCTTTATATGCAGTAGTGGATACTTAACCTTAGAATCATAGAATGGCTAGGGTTGGAAGGGACCTCTAGAGGTCATCTAGTCCAACCCCCCTGCACACGCAGGGTCCCCTAGAGCATGTGGCACAGGGTGATGTCCAGGCGGGTTTTGAAGATCTCCAGAGAAGGAGACTCCACCACCTCTCTGGGCAGCCTGTGCCAGTGCTCTGTCACCCTCACCGTTAAGAAATTCTTCCTCAAGTTCCTGTGGAACTTTTGGTGCCTCAATTTGTGGCCGTTTCCCCTAGTTCTATCACTGGCCATCACTGAGAAGAGGCCAGCCCCATCCTCCTCACTCCCTGTCTTGAGATATTTATATACATTAATCAGGTCCCCTCTCAGTCTTCTCTTCTCCAGGCTGAAGAGGCCCAGCTCTCTCAGCCTTTGCTCATAGGGCAGATGTTCCAGACCCCTAATCATCTTTGTGGCCCTGCGCTGGACTCTCTCTAGCAGCTCCACGTCCCTCCTGCACTGGGGAGCCCAGAACTGCACACAGGACTCGAGGTGCGGCCTCACCAGGGCTGAGTAGAGGGGCAGAATCACCTCTCTCGACCTGCTGGAGATGCTGTTCTTAATGCACCCCAGGATCCCATTGGCCTTCTTGGCCATGAGGGCACACTGCTGCCTCATGGTCAACTTGTCGTCCACCATGACGCCCAGGTCCCTCTCTGCGGGGCTGCTCTCCAGGAGGTCGGTCCCCAGCCTGTAGGCATGTCTAGGGTTATTCCTGCCCAGGTGCAGGACCCTACACTTGCCCTTGTTGAACTTACACTTGCCATTGTTGAACTTCTGCATCTTCTTGTCGTATGATAATTTTCAGCGTTATTTCAGGAAAGATTAATTAAGTGTAGATTAAGTAGAGATTTTATAGGTTAATGCACATATTGCTGGAAGAGAACTGAGCTAATTGACACAGCAGGTAAGATTTGTTTAGTCATGTAGTTGTGACACACGCCAAATTGCACAGTGCGTCCTTGCACAGGCATGTGTTTGAGCTCCCTCTGCATCTCTGGCAAGAAGGGACAAGCAAAGCTCTCCCCTCTTCCCCCACATCACTCCATTTTTGGAGTAGTGGGAAGCAGATTCCCTGTGTGGTGGTATTTGTTCTCCTCAATGTACAAGCCTGTGTGTTGAGCTCCTGTTGACGTAGGCTCAGTTTTGCCCCATCCCAGCCCGGTGGGCAGTGCGGTCGCAGCTGTGTGCGCAGCAAGCCCGGCCCCGCTGCAGCCAGATACTCCTGCCGTGGGCACTGCGTTGTGGCTGGTGGTGGGGCACAGCTCTGAGGGGGGCTGCAAAGCAGGGCCAGGAGGTGGAGGCCTGCAGGCTGCCCCATCTTCGTGGCTTCTGCGGCCCAGGCCAAGCTAAACTCTTGCTCATTAATGTTATGCTGCCCTAGCAGCAGTACAGGCACGCTGGGTGGTTAAGGCTGTGATGGTGAAGGTTTGGACTAGGCTATTTTATCCTTTGTGCACTAGCGAGACAAAAACTTTTGCTCTAAGATCCACACTAAGCCTTTTTACCCATATATCTCAAGATCGTTAGCAATGAGGAGTGTCAACTGTTTTCTTTAAACAGCCTATATCAGTGTTTCTGCTTTCATTATCCCAAGAAAATGGAAATTTAAATCTTATACATGAGACCCAAGTTCAGAGATAAACTTTGCCTGACCATCCTGCAACCTGTGCTCTAGCAGCAGGGCTGCAGGAAGTGCAGTTCATCCACTCCCTTGTTTGGGTTTTCTTTTATTGCTCCTGTTTTGCTCTGGCTGCTTAATTACCCTCCCTGCACCCAATTCTGCCGAGGTCTGAGCAGGTTTTCTGTGCCGCAGCACGCAGGGTGTGCGGGAGTGTTTGGGGTGGTGGTGAGTCTCTGGCCCTTGGAGCGCTTGGTGCCAAGGGCTTGAGTGTTGAAAGGGCTCCGCTCTGATTCCCTGCACGTGGTCAGTTTTACTTGTCCTCGAGGTGAAACTGCAAATAAACTTTTGAAAAATAAATAAATAAACTGCAAATAACTTTGATAAATGGGTTTGTCTCATTCCGTTGTAACTATAGAGATAGTTCTGCTACCTTTACTGAAATGGTGTTTTGCTGCTTGTGAAAATAGATTTTTTCCAGTGGATGGAAGACACGTCTTTCACTGCAGCAGTCCATTAGAGAGAGTAATTTCATTTGGTGAAAATGAGAGTCTGATAAATGGGATTCTGGTGCTGTCTGTACTGGTAGCCAAAATATTCTTTATGATAAATTGAATCCTATTTTTTCCAAAGTGTTAGGAATTCCAGTGTAGATTGATGTCAAGTTTGTCTTAAACTGTCAGTCTCAACCAGCTTTGGATCAGGCCCTTTATTAACCTTGCTTCATAGGCAGAATTTGAGACAGAAAAGATGCAGAGACTAGCTGAAGTTTTCCCGGAAGATGAGTTCCCGTTTGCTGCTCTGTATTTGGCTGAACAGTCCAATGGTTCATATACCAGCACCCGCAAATCCCTTAATCAGAGATGTTTCTTTCTAGATATTGTGAAAGAAGATACTCAGGAATGGATCTGTTGCTGGAACTGGCTTAGGACTTAGTTTTCTATTGGATAGACATTGGGTCCCCAAAGCACACAGGTACTTTGTGGTGTGTTGGACTTCCTAGTAAGACTGTCTGATTCTCTTGGAGTCTTTGATTCTAACCATGGGAGACTAGCCAGAAACTTAGAGCTCTGATACCTCTTTTTTCTCTTTGACCATAGTCGTGAACTTCATCTTTCTCTTAAAAAGAGAGAGGCCTCGCTGGAGTGAAGAGTGAGAGGTTGGACTAATCCTAATTCTGCTTTATCAAATGAGATATCTACAAATTCTGGATTCCACAGAAGTTTTTAAAATACCAAGGAAATGAATCTCCCTTAATTACAGAAGAAATACAAGTATCAAGAGAGTATATATGCAAATATTTTAGTGTAGTTTTTCTTACAGATGTTTACTTACGCACGTAGTCTTTCCTGCTTCTTTTTAAGTAATCCAGAGTTCAAGTTGTGGATGTAGAATTTTGGTTTGTTTTGGCTATAATTCGAGGGATAGGTCAAGACCCAAGAACCCTTTTTACGCAATGTAGTCCAGAGTCTGGTATGTTCTAGTAGTTGTGCTTAATGGATTTGGCCAGATGATCTTAGCCAGTGATTTTTAAGGATTTTCTTCCTTCCCATGGTTCTGTGAGGGAGCTTAACCATTTAAGATAGAATTTCTCAGAAATTTCTATATTCTAATTCTGGTCGCTTGCTATCACTTTGATTTCTTCTTGTAAATACTGTATCTATTTTCATCTTAACTTTGAAGCTCTTGCAATAGCAAACTATCTTGAGGGATTTGAGAATTAAGTCATGGAAAATTGCTCAGCTTTCCTGTTTCTTAAAGTAACATAAGTGTGCCATACACTTAAAATTACTCAAGATTAGACTTTTATATGAATAATAGCATTTGAAAATAGAATTTGTTCTATGGCAACTTCCTAAAGAAAATAAGTCATATTTTCACCCAAACAAAATACATTAGCAATATCACCATTCTTATTTGGCTTTTGCTATGTTCCACCTTCCTAAAACTAGTGAAGGTCAGTGTATGTGTGCTCTGAGCAACGTGCTGCTTTTTTTTTTTTAATTTTTATAAAATGTTTGGTGAAATCCATACTTCAAGGATCTGCCCAAGGGAGATTGTTAGAAGACAAATTGTATGTTCAAAAAATGTTCAAGTAAGAGGAGCAAGAGACCTGTATGGATGGGAAAGGAGCTGCTAGGGAAACTTAATGAGAAGAAGAAAGCATACGTTAGGTGGAAGAAGGGCCAGGCCACGTGGGAACAATATAGGAATGTTGTCAGGGAATGCAGGAGTGCGACGAGGAAGGCCAAGGCCCGCTTGGAATTAGAACTAGCGAGGGATGTCAAGGATAACAGGAAGGGCTTCTACAAATACATCAGCAGCAAGAGGAAGAGTAGAGAAAAT
>PTEX01000044.1:1861014-1930888 GCA_003342815.1 Eudromia elegans
ACAGGAACTTGAGGAAGAATTTCTTAACGGTGAGGGTGACAGAGCACTGGCACAGGCTGCCCAGAGAGGTGGTGGAGTCTCCTTCTCTGGAGATCTTCAAAACCCGCCTGGACACCACCCTGTACCACATGCTCTAGGGGACCCTGCGTGTGCAGGGGGGTTGGACTAGATGACCTCTGCAGGTCCCTTCCAACCCTAGCCATTCTATGATTCTATGATTCTATGAAATTATGAAGATTTTAAAATTAGAACTGTATTCTTGATTTATTAGTAAAATAGAGGGTTTTTTTGAAGAGTTTTGCATTAAATTTGTGTCCTGAAGAATTTACCTAGGCAAATATTGTCTGCCTGTCTCTGAGTCTCTTTTTTAATTTGGGCTTCTTAATAATATCTAGGATTGTACATCAGTTATAGTTATATATGACTGAAGAGAAAAATAACATCTGGGAGGCGCTTAGAGGAACTTTGAGAGGCCTCTCCCAGCTGCCTTCCCAGTTGAAAGTATGGCCATAAAGTATGGCCACACAGATTCTATTGGATATATGTGTTATGGTTTGGATGATCCCAGGAAATAAACAAGATGAAAGTTGTGGTTAGAGGTAGAATCTCAGATGGAGTCAGTTAGATCTAATTGATTCCAAGTAGAGGAGCTTGAAGATCTGTCTGCTTTTTGCCTGCAGAGCTTATCTTACTCTGTCAATTTTGTCATAAACGAATCACCAAGGAGAAGAAAGCAGGGAGAGATGTTGGAAACAAGGCTTTGTTTGTGTTCTCTTCACAGAATTATGTGGGGGGTTTTTTGTATTTTTTTTTTTTCCTCTGTCTCCTTGGGAGAGAAGAAAGAAGTGAATTGGGTGAAGAGACAGAGGGGTGTTGGAAAAGAGAGATGGAGATGAGTCAGTGTTTTTGTTTTGTTCTTTTGCTCTGATGAGGCCAGTGCAGAAGAAAGATGCTACCTGATATAACAGAGGCTGTAGCTATTTCTGAAGACATTTTGTGAGTACCTCTGTTTGCACTTTGTTTTGAATATGGGAAAGTGAAGTGTGTGTTTGAAAAGAACTTGCAGGAGGCTACATTCCTCCTGCTGTAAGCATTTGTGTGTGTGCTTAGTTTTATTCATAGACATGAGATTACTATGAGCAGAATTATTATATTGGTGCAGTAAAGCTCTTATTTGGCATTTTCTATGGTTTTATTATATTCACTTCCTCTTTCCTTCCTTCCTGCTGTGCTGCTGCCTTTTCCCCGCCCAGTCTTTCTGTTTAAATTAAAATAATCTGTTTGGTAACCTATTTTACTTTTGCCTTGCTTTCAATTTTACAGATGTTTTCTTTAAAGAATAAATTAACTTCTTCCAAAATTCTAATACAGCATCTACACTACATGTCATGCAGTTGTGTAATCTCAACATGTTACATGAGTTTTTAAGAACAGCTTGCCCAGAGGATGAAAATAGGCATCAAATATTATCTCTCTTTTTTACTTAATATCGTCAATCAACATAGGCAGAATAACCAGATTTTGTCATCTAAGGAACAAAATGGAACTTTCACCTTTTGATTTTCTTGCCTTGTGATTTTTTTTTTCGTTTTTAATCTTTTTTTTTAACCTGTGGAAATGAAGGTCTTGAAAGAAAAAAAAAGAGGGGGGTGGATGAGGAAGAAGAAACCAAATAATGAAGAAAAATTATACCACGTCCTGCTGACTATACTTAAATTTCAGGCACAATAACTAACGTGGGGAAATCCCTCTAGATCTCTATTTCCTACCTAAAATCCCACTGTTTTATCAAAGTAATATAAGTCAAAATAAACGGCTTGGAGATATTTGGCTTTCTGACATGTATGTGTGGCACTGACACTTCTCACTTCTTTCTGCAGATATTGCTGTGGTGGAGATGAGCGATGCCTTCCGACAGCCTTCCCTCTTCTACCACCTGGGAGTCAGAGAGAGCTTCAGCATGGCCAACAACATCATTCTCTACTGTGATACCAACGCTGAGTCTCTGCAGTCGCTGAAGGTAGTTCTCAATGGACAAAAGGAGATGGTGGAAGCCCCGGTTGTCTAACTCCTGAAATAGGTTCTCTGTTTCCAGGGGTAATACAGAGGCCACTTGTGGTTCACAGAAGAATGATAAAAATGTTCCAAGGCTTGGAAAATGTTCATGGTGAAATGCTGAAAAACACAAGTTAGCTTTGCCAAGAGGTGATGTAGGTGACTGTATCATAGCCAGTAAAATAGCTAGATATTAAGTAGCTCTTCATGGAAAAAATGACAAATTCCAAAGTAGAAATTACATGCATGTTTTTGACATCCAAGGAAATTACTGGCCTGGTGTGTTATAAGTTGTCGTGGTGGAGAACCATCAGGTGAGGATGGGTGCTGTGTGCAGGTGTAGCAGGACAATCCTGGTGCTTTAGCTCCCACAGCAAGCAGCAGTTTTCTGGGCTTGAAGAGGCCTCCAGAAGGTGTCTGGTCCCTTCTACTGAGTTAGAAGGGGCAGCTGCTCTCAGTATTGCTGGCTGGGCATGGCCAGCACTGATGCAGAGTTGGTAGGAACAAACCTCTGCCTTGGCATTAGTGGCACAGCTCCCCGTGTGGTAGGCTGGTTTAAGCCAAAATAGAAGTGTAAAATAATCCATGATGCTGGGAACTGTGGCAGCCGAGAAACTGACACCCACTTCCTCCTGCTACTTTCCCTAAGGGCAGGGGGAGGTAACTTGGGTGGCAATCTTTTAAATTACTTCCCATCCCTCCAAATCATTAGCTATGATTGGCAGGTGCTTTATGTTACTGCAGTTCCATTGTAGGCATTGCTAAAGAGAAGCATCTCAGTAAGTAATTTGGTGAGCTAAATACACAGCTCCCACTCAAAGTGACTTGGAGCAGGGCACCAAGCTTCCTTGGGCACCTGGGAAACCTTATTCCTAACATGCAAGCTGGCCATGTGCTGGATTATGTCAAGGGAAACCAAGTCCTCCCCAGTGACACTTGCATGTCCTGGTTGCTTGCTAAGACTGCCCTCTTTCCTTGGGCTTTCAGTTCAGCCAGTGCTTTTGATTGATGGTAGTGAAATCTCTTCAGAGAGCAGGGCTCCTTCCCTACCTACATAGTAACTGGCTGTGCTGGGGGCTTGCTTGTGTGTCCCTGAGGCGGTGTTTGCTCCTGGATTTATTCCAGCCTGCAGTTACAGTACAGCTGGTGTGGGAGGATCAGCTGATACAGCATGATTGTGTTTTCTCAGCAGGATTTTCATCTCACTGTTGAACTTCTGCGTGTGTAATAGTTTTGATCGTGTATGTAAGAATGGTGGTGAGTTCAAAATGGAAAATGGTTGTGGAAATGTAAAAAGTACAAAATTCCAACACATGACTTAACTAAGGTGCAAAGAAATATAGGGAAACTTTCACTGATGGAATATTCATGTGTGTGTGTACATAGTAATGGCCTTTATTTTGAATGCTGGCAGCGACCCTGTGTGAAACACATCACCTTTTTTAGAGGGAAGAGCTACTGCCTGACAGGAAGTGTGGAAAGTGCGAGGGGGTCTCCATTTGACACACTTTCCATTTTACCCGTTGTGAAGAAAGCAAAGCATCTCAGTGCTCCCCCGTGGCAGAGCTGGAAAGTAGCTGCCTGATAAACCTGGTGGGCTTGGCAGCTGCAGAGAGCTGAAGCTGCTCAGGAAATTTGTGAAGTGTCCATGGGTTGCTGGTCCTGAGGCAGTTTCTTGGGCTATATGCTCAGATTACTGGGCAAGAACTGTCTCTTTCCGTCTTGGTGGGCTTTGAATTCCTATACTCTGGAATCTTACATATAACCTGTGAAAATTTATTCTTTTCCACAGAGTTGTTAGAGCAACATGAATTTCAACCTGTTTGCGAAGCTAATGCTTTTCTGCCTTTCAGTGCAATTTGGTTTGAGACTACTTGAAATCACACTTGTACTATTTTTAAAGTTTCTTCCTCTAACAGCATAATGGCCCTCATTTTAACTCCTGAACTATGAACACATATGTATTCATGCACAGCTTTTGGACAGGGGCCCTCTAGGAGAAATTTCCATAGGATGTGTTTGTATGTATGTATGCACTCCATTCTGTAGTCTTTTGGTATCTCCTGAGACAGAATTTTATTTAGATTGATTTGACAGGCTTAGAAAACGTCTTTTACTAACCAGCCTTCTCCTGTCATGTATGCTGTAAATGTTAATATTGTCAAATCATACTGATCAGATATCTTTTCTAGTAGTTATTCAGTGCTATTAACACTCTTTTTTTTTTGTTTTCCCCTCCCAGGAAATTATCTGCCAGAAGAATAATGTAAGTATGATTTATGGGTGTCAGCTGAATCCTAAGCATTCCAACCTTCTGTTCCATTTAATGTTGTTTATCTGATTCTGTTTTCTGCTTGAATCATTTAACATTTTCCTGCTGTATTTTAGAGTTAGATGCAGAATTCTGGAGCTCTGAGCAGAAAGTCTGTGTATATCGCTTTGTTGCTAGGTACCGGGCTCACTTCTTACCTTGCGTGCATCTCTCAGTAGAATTTTCCTTGCTGCCTATACTTCTCCATCATATTTTTTCACACATTGTTTTCATCCGTTATTTGGGCTTTTTGTTGTTGTTGTTTTTGTTTTTGTCTTTTTCTACTTGCTCCACTTGTCCACATCGTCTTTCTAGGAAAGATGGAACTTGGGCTGTGGGAGGCCGGTCTCCCCGGATGTGATGGGCTGTGCTGCCTCATGCAGGGAGCTGCAACCCTGGTGTGTTAGTGCAGAGCCTTGTGCTGCCGTCTCGCCCTTTCTAAGGGCCACACATAATATTTTCAATATCACAAATTGGTCCAGTTTTACCCAGGAGCATCAAAACTGCCACAGCAACTGCCATTTTCCTCTGTGTGGGGTTTTTCTTTTTTTGTTTTTGTTTTTTAAGTTTTTTAAACTGCAACTCATAGATTAAGTACTGACTACTGCCAATATGAAAAGATTTCTCTGAGAAGGATGTGGTTATCTACCAGTATAGTTTCCAAAGACACCTCCAAAGTTAGTGAAGCTTTGACCTTCATGCTGAACTTTAAATCATGTGTTCTTTTTCTGTTAAAAACGGAAAAGAAAAGAAGGTTCCATGTTTTCCTCTGTATCTACTGACAAAAAAAGTGCTTTCCAGAGATTCACAGAATGCTATGGATGGCATGATAAACTAGAAATCTCTCACCTTGTGCTAATGAGAATAACTAGTTAGGCCTTTACACAGACAAGAAGAAACTTTGAGAACAGTAAGGCCTTCTGTGTAAAATCATGTGCTGCCCTTGTGTGTGTGTTTGTTTGTTGGGTTTTTTTTGGGTTTTTTTTTTCTCTGTCTACACCCTGGATAGAGAGGAATCTAGGCAACAGAGCAACTGTCCAACACAGTGCCTCAGAGGAGCCAGGGGAAAGAACACTGTTATTAGGCAACCAGTAGGCTGTAATCACGGTTTGTGCACTAGAAAAAGGGGTAATGTTGTCTTGTTGTCCCACTTTAAATGACAGTCCATGAGGCTTGGGGAAAGGGATAATAGCTTGGCCTTTATTCATGCGATAAAGAATTGTTCCACTTATGCATTTAAATTTGGATAGGTGGCTAAGAAACTGTCATTTTTCACTTCTAGAAATGTTTCTAGAATGTGAAAAAAGATGCATAAAGAATGTGTTCCTTGAGAATCTCTGGTGTTTTCAAGCACACCCACATAACATCTTTTCTAGGAGGAAGTATTTTCCCAGGGGTTAGAACAGGAGAGTCAGTAAAATTGACTTAGCAGCCGAGGTAATGGGTACAATTCTTGTTTTTTGAAAGTCGCGTTTGTTCTTAAAGTGTAAGACTTTTGAAAAAATTGATACATGAAAGGTGTCATTCTTCAGAGACATTAACTTTGATACCCACTCTTACCAAAAAGAGTTATATCAACAACCAAGTTTGCAAATATGGAAAAAAATATAACTGCCGTCTCAGTAACACACGATTCTAATCCTGCAGTTCTAGAAAATGTAGAAATGAGGGTGGTGGCGAGGGGAAGAACAAACAAATAAAAACATTTTGAGCTCGATATCACCAGGATCTCAAAGCACTTTTGACCAAAATCCATTTTTAATTCCATCTGGATTTTTCTGCTTTGAAATAAGGAGTAATATGAAGTTACATAGTGAGGGTAAACTGCATGAAACTTGTAAGGACAAAGCAGTGAGAGATAATATAGACTCATTTCCTGTTATATGTGGTTTTATAGTTAATTAGTTGATGGAGCTTGGATCTATTCCAAATGTTCCAGTAGTATCAAAAAATATGTAGTTTTACAGGGAGTGATACTTTTACAAGAGGAAGTTACTTTGATATTCAAAAACTAAAGCTTAGTTTTTTGCTGTTATCTGATCTTTGAGGTCAACCAAGCAGCAAAACCATTCTAGGAATTATTAGTAAAGAGTTTCAGTCATAAAGGGATGCTGGAGTAAAGGTTACAGCACATGGTTGTACCTTGTTTTAGCTCACTAGTTTTTATTTCATTCTGATTCTCCCTGACTTGAATGTTACCAGCTTTGGAGAAAAACTACAAGTCAGGCTCCAAGTGGTGTGGCTTTTCCCCCTCATTTCATTTTTAACTGAATATGAGGAAGATTAAAGTTCATGTGTTATACATATGGTTTGCAGCCAGTCTCAGTAGCACCTTGATACAGCACTCATGTTTGGTTTAAGGTTCTTGCCCACCTGGTACTGGAGTGATGAGTGGCCTCAGGAGCAGGACCACAGAGTGCTGGTTGGCCCAGTGAGACCTGGACCACAGTCTTATCTAGGGTTCTTAGTATGCTCCTTTCTGACAAATGATTGGGGGACAGTTTGGTCTTGGTATTCAAATACTGAAAATGCTGTGTGGTAACCATCAATGAATACTGTGTTGCTAATGACAACTGCGGTATTTGTTGTTATTTATGGTACCTCAGCATCTCTCACTCATTCTTGTGCATTTAGAATTCCTTTACTGATATATTTGACACATATTTGCCTTGGAAAAAGTTAGAAGTTTCCATTCCCTGTTTGAATATGATGAAAGGACCGAATAAAAGATATGCTGTTTTTTAAGAAGCATTTAGCTTCATGCTTTAGCAATCTTGAAGTAGGTTTTCATTTCTGGACATCAAAAGAAAGTGGGAACTATTTAACAGAGCAGAGCCGATCTCTGTGCTTGAACTTATTTGAGGTGTGAGGCCTGGTTATGGTCCTTTTCAGATCAACAGCAAGGCTGTCATTCACTTGGGTGGGATTTGGAGTGAACCCAAAATGTGAGTCTGTGTTCGTTAAAATATAAGCACCTGTAGATTTACTCTGTGTTTGGGGGATGGTGGGAATAGATTTAATACCTTGTTTTAGGATTTGGCCATCTGCTGCATGTAATACCATGTGCAGTTGTAGAACTGTCTTAATAAAAATCAGATTCATAGAAAAAATGAAATAAGGGTAGGTATTTCTCAAAAGAGAACGTGTAGGAAAAGTACAAGAAAGCTTAGGTTGCTTGTAATTATATGAGAGTCACCATGAAGAAATATTTTCCATTGTGAGAGAGACTGGTAATTTTTGTCTCCTCTGCTAATATTTTGAAAAACAAGCTTAAGGTGTTTAAGGTGTGCTGACCTGTGGGCTGGGCAGGTGGGTGGGATTCTGTCAGATCTTGCCATCCATAAGCAATGTTTCATGTCTTTGGGTGTGGTGGTGGAAGAAGTGAGGTATGGGGGGCTTGTACTGCTTGTCTTCAAGGATGGTTTTCTTCTGTCTGTAGTTATTTGATGGTTCCAAAAGGATAATGTTATTAAAGAGCCTCAGAGAATTGAGAGGACTGGACGCCATTGACTTGCTAGGATGTGGCAGATTTTTCTCCTCCTTTGGAAGGCAAAGTCAAGGTCTGAGTTAAAAGTGCAGAACAGAAACATTCATTTATATAGCACTGGGTCTTATTAAAACTTGCAGAGGAAAGTCTCGAACAGGATGCTAGCAAGGGGCATTAGAAAAACATAGAGCAATTAAAACATTCTTAAAATGATTCACAGATTTAGTCACTTGGTGGTAAACATTCATGCATGTATAACTGGCTCCAGCCAGTACTTCTGTTTTCTGATTATTGAACTGATTTGATGACAAGGGCTGTGGTACCGTGGTACAAATATTCTCTCTAATATTTGCCTACTGCCGCCAGGTACTGAATGTGCTGGCCCAAAGCCTGTGTAGATACGTGTGCTCATATCTCCCAGGTATAACCTGTACAGCTGATCGGAGAGTCTAGGGCATATTTGCCTTATCTAACGCCCTGAATTCCTGTGCTCCGGGCTCTCCGTGCCCTCGCTGCTGGCCTGGCCCTGGCTCCTTCACTCCATGTTTTCACTAATGCGACTTAGCTTGTGGCTCAGGTGACCTGTAGAAACTTCAAAACTTTCAGGACTGCGTTTTGAACGTTTGAGCTGTAAATAATGATGACTCATAAACAAACCGAGCTGGAAAATGACACTTCTAGCACCTGCTGTTGGTTGGGGAATCTTTTCCTGACTGCTTTTGAAGCCCCTTTTTGCTATTTGCACCTTAAAAGAGTGTGTTGATGTGACCAAAAGTAATGCAATAGTACTTTGGAGGCTGCTCCTTCAGAAATGGCCTGTTTTTCAAAGAATCACAAAGTGATTGAGGTTGGAGGGAACTTCTAGAGATCATCTAGTCCAAATCCCTGCTCCAGCAGGGACCCCTAGAGCATGTGGGTGGCATCCAGGGTGGCATCCAGGCGAGTTTGGAAGATCTCCAGAGAAGGAGACTCCACAGCCTCTCTGGGCAGCCTGTTCCAGGGCTCTGTCATTCTCACAGGAAAGAAGTTCTTAAACTTCTTCTTGAATAGCTTTGGTGCTGCTACTTTCGGTGCACATCATAGCATGAGTCAGAGTAGTGGATCAAAGGAGAAGTAGCTATTTTGTCAGGGGCGCTCAGCAAACTTAGTCTTGAGTGGTGTTAATTAGGGTTGGGAAAGAGCAGAGTCTGTGAGATCAGAATTGGGATGAAGTAGTGGAGCAACTGGGCTAAGGTTGTGTGCACTGGGAGCAAGGTGAGGCCCAGGCTCTGCTCTTGGGTTCGTGGTTTGGTGCTGCCGGCAGCTGCTGCCCAGCAAGCTCCCATCCTCGTTGCTGAATTTGTGGTGAGGACAAAATATCTAACTTTCACTAGAGAAATGACTCTTATATGAGTGGTCCACAGGTTGGTGGCAGATCCCTGAAGAGCAGTGGCCGTGCAGTGAACTAGTGGCACCAAGCCTTGCTCAGCAGCCAGTGCAGGAGTGGTGCTAGCAAGGGTTACCTGATGTGTTCTAGCACAGCGGGGTGATGCCATCAGCTTAGTAGGGTGGATACCTTACAGCAGAGAACCTAAGCAGAGTAATTTGAAAAACTTTAGCTTAAAATCTGAGAACCATGGTTTGGTATCCATGTAACATCTTGCTCAGGGAATTCTCTGTGTCCAGACCCATAGGTTGTCAGCACTCTCATAACCCAACCTGCAGAAACAGCCCCGTTTAGCAACACCGTGTTTTCTTTTTTTCCTTTTGTTACCTATAGACCAGCCGTTGTGGGAGACTGTGGACTTTATTATGTGGGAGCAGTCTTGCCGTCACTTATCTTATCTTCCTTCTCCCACTTCCTTCAGTAAATAAAATAGAACTTAGATTTCTATTAGGTCACCTGTACTAGGTTTGTCAAGTCTGGCTTATGAATATCTAATATATCCTTTAACCTGAAGAGTGAAATTTAGATCAATATTTCTTCACTGAATGTGAAGTTTTTCTTTCTGTTTTTCTTTTTAGCCTGATTTACAAAGGAAATGGAAACTTACAATCTTATACTGTTTTTTTTTTTTTCTTTTTCTCCCCCACCCTCTTGCTGTATCTGCTTGTTTGGCCAAATTTTTGAGGTTTCAGAGATACAAAGCTCCCCGCAGAGCACGTCTAGGTTAAGCTAACGCCCAAATTAAAGCCAGGCTGAGGACAAGGCAGCTCTGTTCCCACACTACCAGGTGCCAAGGCAGCCAGGTGAGACTGTGCCTTGCGACACATGCCGGAGAAACCTGCGTTACTTGCATGGTTCTCTGGACCACTGTGAGTTTGCCTCATTCTCTTGTTTTTCTCCCTTGCAGTTTTTCCTGCCTTTTACCGTTCAGTTCCTCACTGCTTTTGTTGTACTCTGTGTCTGGAGGCTCGTGGGTCTGCCTTTCCTCCTTCCCAGACTCTGTAGCATTACCAGCTGCTTTTCTCTAGCAGGGAAAATGTGTGGGAATTAATTTTTGCCAGCTCTTTATCTACCAGCCTAGGTGTCCCTCCTACAGAAAGCAGATTCAGGATCAGTTTGTAAGAGTTCCTGCTCAAAAATAGACTCGAGCGCTCTGTACTGTGAGGGAGAGGAGGAGTCGTCCTGCTTGCAGAATTACTTATGAAGACTCCAGTCCTGTCTCTGTAGGTGGCCTGACCGTTATGCCAGGATAAACTTTGAGCTCTGTGGGTTTCAAAAGCTGGAAATGTCCTTTTTCAGAGTCGACTTTTATTTAAGAACAGAGCTTTCGAAATCAGTGGGCCAGAGGTCAGAGAAATCTTCCTGCACGCTTCTTTAAGTTTATTTTTAATACCTGAATAAACATTAGAAAGTAAAATATTTGCCCCTGGAAATCTGCAGCCACTTGCCTTTTCACGTGGCTCTGGCTTCTCAAACTTTTCACCTTTATTAACAAAAAGGAAAAAAATGGAGAATAGACTGCCTGCTTTTTAACAAGAAAAGTATGTAACCACATTCTATCAAATTATTTTCCTTTATGATTTTGACTGTGGAGTTCATTAGGTTCATTAGTTCATTAAAGGGGTGGAGTTTTTTTGTTCGTTTGTGTTTCTCTTGAAAGTGCTGGTATGTTCTTGAGTAGAAATGTCCATTCAGCTCTTACACTTTGAAAAGAAGCAGTTTGGATTCTAGTATTGCACTCATTAATTGCTTATTAAAAATATTGTCGTCACACAAATCCTAATTCTCAAGTTTGCTGTGGCATTGCTACACTCTTATGCAGTGAGATGTGTATGCAACAATCTCCAACCAAATGCTGAGTTAGTTGTAAAAAGCTCAGTGGGTCTTATGAAAGTGCATATGCCAGAAAAGCTTAAATTCTACAAGGTTTCTCCATATGAAGCAGTAGGGGCCATATAATGAGGTATTATGGTTTCACAGCCTAATACGTATAATTAAAAAAAAAAATCATTCCTACACTTTCTATTGCCAGTCTCTGATCTGCACACAAAACATATTCTGTACCTCCTGACTTCCATGTTCTTAAAATCTCTATGTGCACATTAAAATGCATGTTTTATGTGCACACCTTTTCTTATGCATTTAAAAACTATACATCTCAATGCATGGGGCCCAACTTGCCAGATGAGGCTCTGAAATCGTCCTCTTTGCTGTCATAACTTCTAGGGGAGTAGAAGAAGCAGACTAGAAGGTAGGAAGCCTTCAAAGGAATTTAGGGGCACCAAAATATAGGATTCCCAAATTTTTTCCTTGGACTCTTGCTGTGTTGCTGGACACCTCAGTAGTAGAATGAATACAAAAGTGATGCGGAGCCTTAGCTTTTATAGCCAACTGGTGCAGTTCCTGCTGATATCGATGATATACTGTTTCAGAGTTGAGGTATTTCAGAACCACAAATATTCAGCGCAAATTTTCAAATACAGTACCTACCACAAGCACCAGATACATTTCCTCCCTCTTTTATGGAAGAAAAAAAATTTTTTTTTTCCTCTAGAGTGTCTGTCATACATTGCTATATGGGAATCAATATAGTCTAGCAATTCAAAGACATTCCAGAAGTGATTATTCTGAAATACGTATGGTTGTAAGTCCCACTGGCCAGAAAGGTTTGCAGCAGAGCAGTGAATTTCACTTGTCATTGTCATCTTAAATTATGTCAGTCATCTTCCAGTTCATATGAGGATTAGTTTTCTCAGTTTTCATATTGTGATACAATTGGTCTGTGTTGCAACATCTGCAAGCCTGACAAACACCTTAAAATATTGCCTTGCATTTAAGTTTATCTGTCACTGTGATGCATGCTCTCTAAAAATTGCTTTCTTATTTGTCCAAAGTGCTTGCTATTTTAAGGCAAAATCACTGTCTTTAAAAAGACTCATTTTATAGAAAACAATTCAGAAATCCAAAAGAATGCATTAAAAGTGTATATCAGATTAGAGACGAAAGTTGATTTATATAATCCTGGGCTTTACAGGTAACATCTTTGCCTTGCTGTGATAAGCAGCACATCTCACTTTGGATTTTTAACAGGTGGATTCTGTACCTAATATCTGCAAATGTTTGATGCTGCGGCTTGTCACACCATCACTGCCCTAACTACTGTATCTTGTTCTCCTACAGATGTGTACTGGTAACTACATATTTGTTCCTTATATGATAACTCCACACAACAAAGTGTACTGCTGCGACAGCAGCTTTATGAAGGGACTGACAGAACTGATGCAGCCCAGTTTTGAGTCGCTCCTTGGGCCTATATGTTTACCTTTGGTAGATCGATTTATTCAGCTCTTAAAAGTGGCCCAGGCCAGCTCAAGGTGAGTTCTCTTTTCATAGTCTTTTGTAAAATGGATATATTTGTATCGCTCTAAATGCAAGACTGTTTTGCCTCAGGGTGGTGAGGTTTGTCTCTTGTTGAGAAAATCTGATAACGTTTTCCTCTGAATAATTTAGCTGGGCTAAATCTTTCCACCAATTCAACAAATGCTCTTTCAACAAATGTTCCAAATGTGAATTGTGGCAGAGCTGTAGAGCCAGAAACAAAAACATCAAGGCCCTTGTCCCAAATTGCTAACATGAAGTTGTTGCTCTCCAGTCAGTATTTCCGGCAATCCATTCTCAATGATATCAGGAAGGCCCGGACCCTCTACACAGGCAAAGAACTTGCAGCAGAGCTGGCAAGGATTCGACAGCGAGTGGATAATATTGAGGTGTTGTCTGCTGACATTGTAATAAACCTGCTGCTGTCTTACAGAGACATTCAGGTATGAATTTGATGCTCAAAAATACTCTAAAATGTAGTAAATTAATTTTCTTTCTCAGTGGAGTCTCTAACCTAGTTTGCACTGTTTTACTATAAAACTGTTTATATAAACAACAGACATCAGTAAAAATCCCTTACAGTATCTTCACTGGTGTTTTTTGCTTTATTTTGTAGTTATAGACTTTATAGTACGTCTTTAAAATAACAGTACTTTCCAGCTGTATTTAACAACATCTAAGAAGATTCACATCATATAGAAACTATTCTTCGCCTCAAAGTTAATATGGGATGAGCAGCCTTCAGTGCACTCGGTTTAAAGGCTGTGGTAGCACTCTGTGTTATACAGACATGTATTCCTGTGAGTGAGCTGTGTTGCCCTGCTTATGATGTTTCTCAGGGCAACACAATACGCTTGTATGCATTTCTTCTTGTCTGACTGGTGCTAGTCATTGCTCACTCTGTTATTCATAATTTCAACTAATAACTGTTGCTTCTAAAACATTTGACTTTTTTGTTAAATATGTCTGAGTAAGCCACTCGATGAACTCTAGTGTTGAAAGGTTTTATTTTGTTTTTATGCTTTCATGCTTACCTCAGAGTTTTGGGAGAATTTAATGCAGATGCAATTAGCATTGTAATATGTCTCTTTAATATGAACTCTTGAAATGTGTTTGGCCCCTGAAGCTAACTTCGTAGACACAAAATGTATGTACTAAAATTTTGCTAGATCCACATTCAAGCAGTAAAAAAGACCAAAGAGTATTTCCCTGCTCAATACTGTGCATATTCACAATTCAGCTATGCTAGGCCATCTGAGACTGAAGAAACTGAAATACATAAAACTTGCAAGAATCTGCAAATACATCTCTATAAGAACTACCAAGTCCTTAGTTCAAAGAGGATTTTATATAGGCATACCTCAATGTAACCACTTAAAACTTCATTATTCTCTTCTTTTGGAAGGATTATGATTCCATTGTGAAACTGGTGAAAACTTTAGAAAAGCTGCCTACTTTTGACTTGGCTTCCCACCACCATGTGAAGTTTCATTATGCATTTGCCCTGAACAGGTAAGAATCTACCCTTTCCTTTCACAGTTAAATAGTAGCAGACCAGTACTGCAAACTGCACACAGAGTTGATGATCCTGGTTAGTGTTTGGAATGTTCCTTTACTGGAATCTTCTTGCTCAGGTCTAAGTCCGTAGGTTTTTCACCAAAGCATTTTTGGGGAATTGGAGCTTTGTGATTAAATTAGCTAGTGATTAAATTTGTGATTGAATTATCTTTTCATACTCTCAGGTTCTCTTCTTCTTTCTTTCACCTGTACGATTTGTCTTTCTATAAGTCTATATCTGTATTTAACTCTTTCTTACCACTACTTGAATGTGTGCTGAGCAGAACAAATAAAATACTCTGCAAAATGCACTCCTAAAGTGGATGTTTGGGTGGCAGAGTGTTGCAACATTCGTGCTAACTTAGACATATTCTCACCTGAGTCTTAGGTATTCCCATGTCAGGAGACAGGAGGAGAACTTTCATCAAGGAATGTCAATCAGCAGACTTCACTCTATTTTAATTATAAGCAAATTTTCATGGTGTCTGAGAGCACATACAAAATGTTCCACATGCAGTAACACGCAGTGCTTTCTTGGCTTAAATAAAAGCCAAGCCCATTTTTTTTTCTCTGTGAAAAATGCATTTGAGCAAAGCATTAAAAGGGAAGTTTTCAGAGGAAGTTACAAAGAATCACTGCTCCTTTGCCTTTCCCTCTCCCCCCACCTCCACAATGAGAAATATGGTTGTGCCATTGACATTCAGGAGAGCAGAATAAGGTTCAGCAGGTGTTCAGATTTTACAGGATATCTACAGACAAAACCAAATCTTTCTGCTTCTCTCGCAGCTTTGAATACTGTAATTCAGGTTTGCTGAGAGAGCTCAAAAAACTGCATACCGCACCTAAGAGATATCAAACCTGTCTCAAGTAGTAAGTTGAAGGGATAGATCTGTTATCAAAAAAGCTGCCTGACATGATTCTGTCTGAATAAAATGTCTAGACCCCTTCTGGGCTATTATAAAGGCATAAATATTGAACTTGTTTTGTTCTTACTTTGCCATATATTTGTGAGCTTTGCAAATTAAAAAACTGCCACTTTTAAGCCTTCGTAACAGTCACTCTGCCTGTGAGTCTGTAAGAAGATATTTGAATGCCAAAGACACCATTTTCTAAAATAAAGTCACTTCTTGAAAACAGGACTCATATTCAGTGGTGTGCTTAAAACTTTTTTTCATGCAAAATTGCAATACAATCCTTTCAGACAGACCCTTACGTTGCCCTGGTTCTCCTGGGAGTTCTTACACACAGAAAAATCTATTTTTAAAGATTTGTCTAAAACATAGTGTTTGGTCTTGCAGCTCATCTAACGTAACAGAAATTCCACGCTGTGCCTCCAAGTCTAGATCATTTCCCCCCCCCCGCCACATTTCTTCCTTTTTTCAGATTGTAAATTCAACTGGAATCATCACCAACCATAAAAATATTTATTCATGCATTGATGTGTGCCTGAATCAGTGAGCAAGGTGTTACTTGGACTAATTGTAGTTTTCTGCTTTTGGGGAATAGGAAGGCAGCTTCCTGAGCTAGATCAGGTCCAGATGATCTGGTGGTGGCTGGTAGAGTTCAAGATGCGTGTTTGAATGTTTACTATAGAAGAAGTCACATCTTTTGCCTCTCGTTTAGTTCACGAGTGCCAAGGGGCAGAGCAGCTCAATTAGGTGGGATTAGCCTGACCTAAATAACCCAAGTATGCAAATGCACTGATGATGGAAGAGCCAGCAGAAAGAAAAGTTGGGATCTCACTTGCTGGACACCAGCGAAGTATAAATGTTTCTTACCATAAAGCACTGCTAGGCCTGTCTTACTTTCATCGTGTTCAAATAGCTATTGATTTGATTTGGATTAGTTATAGTCAGCCCGTGTTGCAGAGGAGTTATCCAACTGAGATGCCACTCTGAAAATAGCCCTCTGTGGTGGAAGTCAGCCAACAAACATGAAGCTGCAGATTATCCCTCTTGCTTCACTAGTGTGGTCAGTACTAGAAAAGAGAGAAGGAAGCAAACCTTAAACAAGTGGGTGAGAACCAAAGTAGTGCTGACCTGGAGGGCTCTGTTATTTGCCCAGCCAGGAGCACGTTGTGTCTCTTCAAGGGCTGGGATTGGGAGCATCTGTCTAGTTCGAAGAGGCGAACCAGCACTGCCATACACCCCTCCAGAAGTCCTTGAGCAGACTACTGCTGCTCTTCAGCCTGAGGGGACTTCCCTAACTTGATAGAATTGGACTGGCCTGAAGCTTGGAAGGAGAGCACTCTGGGCTTCATTTGTCCTTCCTACCAGGCTGAGACATCTGCAGAGGTTGACCCAGCACATACGTCTTACATAGCCTGTTGGGCTCTGTGCTTGGGAAAGCAGTTCATACTGACTGCTGAAACAAGTGCCTTCCCTCTGTTCTTTTGGTTGTTTTTATGTTATGATGCAAGTGCTCATTCTTCCTCCATTGCTTAATTCTGCTTAATGTATACCTATTCTCCACATCACTTCCTTTAGGAGTTGCATATATGAGCTCTCGGAGCTCCTGCTTTGCTGAGAGAACAAATGCTCTGGGCTCTCAGGCTTGACACGCTGCCCATGTGGATGTGTTAGAGCTTTGGTGTGTCTTTGTTCGTTGAGAAGAAGAATTTCCATTGACAAATTTCTGATTAAGCTTTATCTGATTTAAATGCCCTCGTGTTTGCTCCTTTTGAAGATTGTGGGGGTTTTGTTTTGGTTTTTCTTTCAAGAGGCACCTTCAAAAAGGCAATTGTATACACTCCTAATACAAATTATAGCTACTAAAATACTTCAAGAAACTTCTGCAAAAGAAAACAAAACAAAACTCTCCCAAACAAATGAAGAATTGCTTCTGCTGAGAAAGGGGCCATTTGCTTATTCAGTACAAAAATATGTTAAAAGATGCTGAAGTCTTGCTAATGATGTATGTACCCAAACTGTGACTCACCAGGAACTGTTTAATGCTTGTAATTATGTGGTTTATATGTATGGATTATTTTTATTAATATTACCTCATTGGCTTGACTCCTTAACCTTTCTTATCAATCTTTTTTTGCATACTTTTAAATTTTTTTTTTCAAAATATATGTATAAAAAGTCACAAACACAATATTAATCTCTTTTTAGGGTAAGTGAGTTTGAGAGAAATCTTAAATAGATGTGAAATCCAAGTTTATATATTGATATTTAGTAATAAAGTACTGTAATGCGATTTGAATTGTCTTTCTCCAAACTAAGAATTGCTCCTGAGGCTTTTCTTGTTGCTACTGCTACTCTTTTGCTCTTGCTGATACTTTACAAGAAAGAACATGTTTCAAGACTTTTATAAAGAAGTTCAATAAGGGTGTCCTGCAATGACAAAAAATATATGTATACACACAAAATATAGTCCATTGTGTCTAGCAAAATAGTTGAGGTGGACAAAATATGTATATGTATTTACCAGTGATCATGAAAAAGTTTATCTTAACTTTTTATTTATCAAAATAAATATTTTAATAGGCGGAATCTGCCTGGAGACAGAGAGAAAGCCCTAGAAATTATGGCTCCCCTGGTAGAACAGGAAGACCAGGTGGCTTCAGATATGTATTGTCTGGTTGGGCGAATCTACAAGGACATGTTTTTGGAATCTGGATTCACAGATACAGAAAGCAGAGATAAAGGAACGTTCTGGTGAGTACTATTTTTCTGGCCTTTATTCTGTTTGAAAAGTATTTCTGCAAGCAGACTATATTTCTAACTTTTATTCCAGATATTGGGTGTTCTCAAGGGATGCAATTAATCTTCTAGCCTAAGCATTGCATATATATTAAGAATGAGAAATTTGATCTGGTTCTAGGAAGACAGTCATCCAAGTCTGTAAAGTGCTTCAGATAGTCCTCATCATAGCTTATTACACCCTTTCCCCAAATATATTTTATTTAATACATCATTCTTGTGAACCTAGGGTAGACAATCATTAGATTTAAGCCAACTGACATGTCTCCATCTTGCTGGATATTAACTAGCTAGGCTTACAGGCACTGAGGTATAACGCTGAACAGATGAACTGTTCTGATCTTTTCTGGCTTCCTGGCTCACAGCTATAAAACTGTCTCAAACTCATGCTGGTAATAATTTTGCCTTAACATCACCATATGTAATACATGTGTATTGCAGTGGTCTGCAGTACCACTGATAGGCACAGCAGCACACAATGTACCAGGCAGATTATCATAATTTTAGCTCTAAACAGCTATAATAGTTTAGCTAATTTTTCTTGATTTTTGAAATTCACCATATTTTGATAACTGGCATGTGGAATATATTTTTTAAAAAGTTTGGTCTTTTTTTTTTTTCCTATTTTATCCCTCAGATTTGAAATTCCAAAAGGGACTCTAAATGGAGGCACTGGACTCCATCCCAGACTTTGGCCGGGATGAGCTCTGTGCATTCTCCAATGTAATTGAGTATTTGAGAATGCAGGCAATCTTTGTTTATGTTGTGCATACCCTGCACATCCGATTCTAGTTCTGGTCTTGTGTTCATCAACTGTGTGTTGAAGCAAACGTTTAGATTTTAAAACATTCTTCCCCCCTTGCTATTCATTGTTTGCTTTCAGTCAGCTTCAGATTAAAACTGCCTTTGGAGAAAGATAATATTATTTTTTTACCATTCATGGTGTCAAAATATATGTCTGATTTTCATGCTTATGGTTTTCTAATTGTGGCTAGACTTTTAAAGATAAGCATTATATCAGTATAGCAGTAATACAGCATATTTTCCCCTCCACTTCATAGTTTTGAATTAAAGAAAATTTATATTTCAGTAAGCCAGAGTCCATAGCAAACTTTCTGGATTCTGTTTTTAAAAAATATTTTGATAGTGTCACAGTCTAATGTAAAGAGAAAAACATGTAAAGAGAATGTAAATGAGAAATGTAAATGTAAAGAGAAAAACCAAAAGTTCCACAGGAACTTGAGGAAGAATTTCTTAACGGGGAGGGTGACAGAGCCCTGGAACAGGCTGCCCAGAGAGGTGGTGGAGTCTCCTTCTCTGGAGATCTTCCAAACCCGCCTGGACACCACCCTGTGCCACATGCTCTAGGGGACCCTGCGTGTGCAGGGGGGTTGGACTAGATGACCTCTACAGGTCCCTTCCAACCCTAGCCATTCTATGATTCTATGATTCTATAGACCTCAATTTAAATAGTAGATATTACTGATGGCAAAGTCGAATAGATAAAGCTCATGTTTGCTGCTGTGCATTTTGTGGGTTTGTTTTTTTTTTTTTTTTTCCTCATTTATCCTGACCTAAAACAGATAAGCTTTGAGATGTGCTACCATAAAGTAGAAGTTTTCTTAGTTTAATTAGTAGAGGTGACACCCCTCCTGGTGTGTTGTTCTGTAGCTGTTCTCACGCTCTGGCTGAGGTGCGAACGTCCTGGCAGGCCGATGAGGTGCCGTGCTGGCAGCCAGGCAGAGAGGGCACCCCTAGAAATAAGGGCAGCTGGCTGAGCTGGGGGCAGGCGAGCAGGCTGGGGAGCGTGCTGACAGGCCGGTCTGCAGAATCCTTGACGCCTCCAGCCAGCAGAACCGACACAGGCGGGTTTGGGGTCTCTCTTCCCACAAGCGTTGTCTGAAAGCACGGGCTCACTGCCCGGTGCGAGGTGGGCATGTTAAGCCACACTGGGATTTGGCTACCGAGTGGGTCAGCTGCCTTTGTTTCATTTTGCTTCATGCTGGATGGTGATTTGAATTCGAGTACTAGTCACGGGGCAGGCCTGATGTGGCTGGCAGGTTGAGTCACCACCTCACTGAAGGCCCTTGTGAAGGGGCAGAGCTACCCAGGGGCTACCCCAGGCTATGAGGGCACGTGTGGAAGCGGTGCCTCCCGGGTGCTGTTGCTTGGCATCGTGATGGAGAGGGCTACCACATCTTACAGAGATGAGGCTGCGGGAAGGAGTCGGGAGAAGGACACAGGATGAGAAGAACTTGTCGGCAGAACCAAAGCTCAGCTTTGCAGCAGTAATATCAAGCAGGTTTGGTCTGTTCCAGAAGAAGAAGAAATAGGAAGGAAGTGTGCTTTTCTGACCAAAAAAAAAAAAAAAGACAAGACATTTTCCTCATAAACATGAGGCAAGAAATGACAGGTTAATTATTAGCTGTCACTTTCTGTTGGATTCTGACAGTGTAAATTAGGCTCACCAATACTATCAAGTGGTTATTGAAATCTTTGCACTGCTTCGTCTCTAATTCAGTGTGTGCCCTACAACATCTCCCCAGATGTCAGCTTACAGCTCTTGGAGAGAATTTATAATTGCACTGGCTGAGCCAGCCTCTGCTTTATGGGCTACCTTTTAAACCTGAGCTCCTTTCCATGGCATCGTGCAGGTTCCAGGCTTGACAAGGCCCAATAATTGCATGGGCTGAATTGAAATCCGGTCACTTGAGCAGGTGTGATTTGTGAGTTACTTGGGAAATTGTGAATGTTTTCAGCTTGCTAAGATTATTTCTATAGGTTAGTTTTTAGTCTGCAGATTTTTCCTATTCAAGCTATATGGGCAGATGTTTGTTCAAGCTATACGAGGCAGATTTAAGAATGCCAGCATAAAATTACACCAAATGCGAAACAATATAAGCTTCTCGTTTTAATGATTTAAGAGTAGCAAATGAGATTTACGGGGCCCAAGTTGTTACTAATTCTCAGTGCAAGGTAAGTTTTGAAAGCAATTTGCAGTGAAAAGATAAAGCCAAGAAGCAGAAATTGCCAAGGTGTCTAATCTGGGAAAACAGAGCATGCAGGAGGGATGTTGTGTTGTGGATTTTTTTTTTCTCTTTTTCGCTCTTTGAGGCATCCCAAAGGAAAAAAAAAAAAAAAAAAAAAAGAAAAAAGAGGTGATGGCTCCGAGGACGGGCAGGCACCCCACGTAGCCTGCCATTCAGCAGAGAGCCCAACACCTTGAAAGAACAAGCTGCAGACCGTGGCGGTCACCTCGTGGCAGTCTGGTGGGAGCAGCCGAGCACCACAAAGCTTGGCTGCGCTTGGGTGGCATGGGCCACCAGAGCCACTTCTGTGAGGCCAGTGGACTTCCCTAAGCCAACTCAAAGGCTAGATGAGCAAGACAAATATAGCTAATGTGCCCTTGCTCTCTTGCAAGTTCTTTCCAAGGAGAATCAATCCATTTCTCATATAAATAGGTCCCTAAGGCAGTGTCAGCAAGACAGTAAAGAATAAAACTCATACTACCTGAAATCATGCAAAATATAATTTTTGTATCTCATATTGCTCACTTTAATGTTAACACGTTTTGATATCGTCTGTCATCGAACTGAATCTAAAATATAATCTAAAATTTTAAACCTATGAAAACTGATACCTTTCAGAGTAAATTTAATACTCCACAAACCACTATAACTGTGGAACAAGTCTTCCTTTTACAAGGTGATAGTGTTGTTTTTTCTTTAATCTCTTTGAAAATTGCACATCCAGTAAAGTATTATAGCTGTGCTGTGGTGTATGAGTAGGGTCTGTGTTTTGTGAGGAGGAAGGAAATGGGAGGAGGATGTATAAATAACACTCTTAGGAACAACTACAAAGCATGTGTGGAAAACAGTTAAATGTTTTTGCTTCCATGAATTCTTGCTGTGTAAATGGAAGATAAGCACTTAAAGTACCTGAAAGTATAATTATGTCCCTCTTAGATTGCCCTATTTAGAAAGTAATCTTGTATGTTTGTTTTTTCTAGGTTCAAGAAGGCATTTGAATCGGAGCCAACATTACAGTCAGGAATTAATTATGCAATTCTCCTCCTGGCAGCTGGACATCACTTTGATACTTCTTTCGAGCTGCGGAAAGTTGGTAATTATAGCTTGCCAATTCACAGTGAAATCTCCTTCTAGTAAAGTGAGATGCCACCCACTGTCACAGGAGAAAAAGTCTGATGGATGTAGAAGGATGCTTTCATAGAGAGCATACAAATGTTTAAAGTGGTCCCCCTGCCACTACCGATCCCACTTGGCGAGGGTGATTTTAGCTCTGGGGTGAAAAACTGGTTCCAGTCTCAGGGTCTTAACTGAGTAAGATGCTTAGCTTAGTAAAACCTGGCAACCCTTCTTTGCAGTGACATCCTTTGTATGAGCCAGAACGGGCACCTGAAAGGGCAGTCCTGTGCAGCTGGCATTCTTGGAAAATCGATTCTGTGGAACAATGGCAATGTGAACAAAAAGCCCATCCTAAGACTGGGGCAAAGGAGCTTGATTTCTCTTCGGGGTGGGCTGAGCAAAGAAAGGGTCGTGTTTCTGTTCAAATACTCCCTTTAAGGCTTCCTGAATCTGTTACGTTGTCCATTTGCTTTGGGATTTTCCTGGATTTGAGAAGAATGCAAAGTCAGGTTTATAATATTATCTATATAGAAGGCATGAGAGAAAACACTGAGTGTTGCAGTATGTAGTAGCATATTCTCTGCCGCTGGCATTCTTCTCCATGAGTCCATGTAATTGTTGACTTGTTTTAGATCTTTTTTTAACCTTTTATTCCCAAAGGAGGTTGTCGTGTAAGAAGGAAGCATGATTCCTCACAGAATGTGGCTATAATGAACAAGCACTCTAGGCTAGAAGTTACATGAGCACTACAGCTCTTAAAGTAATTTTCTAGTTAGAGTCTGGATCCCATTTATACTGATGTTCTGTTATGTTTTAGAAGTGTTAGTGACCATAAATTGTCAATTCTCAACTGACCTTTTGTATTTTGTCTACATTAAAGTCCTCCTTTAAAGATTATGTTATTTTATAATGTTTCCAAATGTTAATTTGGTAAAGTTGAAATATTTTAGGTAGCTTTTTTTTTTTTTCTTTTTTCTTTCTTGCAGATTGTTACTGCTTCATTTGACTTTCCAAGTTTTACTACTTTATTCACAACATTCAAAAGACAAAATATTTTATTCAACATAGCATGGTTTTAAAGTATAAACAATGAAGTTAAACAGTGTGACCTACTGAAATGAGATGTTTGTGTAATATTTCTTTTAGCAATCAGCTTTCGTACATTACTCTGATTTGGGATGAGACTCCCAGACTCCCTCACAGACTGCTAACGTAGTCATCTGACCATTTGAACTCTCATTTTCTTCTCAAAATTACAATCTCGTCATTTTGATCTGTATTACAAAAGCTAACTACATTGAGTATCATGATGAGAGGAATCTCTGCTTTCAGGTGAAGATCATTTTGGAAAATGAAGCACAGGGAAGGGGTATTATGTGAATTTCTCTTTTTCATGCTGAGCAGTTTTTTGAGTGTGAAGCTCAAAGCAAGATGGTTATTTCCATAAGGATAATGGAATTGGAATTAAAATTCTCTGGTGGTAGTGAGGGTGTTCATTTGGATGTGATAGGCTGTGTAGAGTTGTCCCAGCTACTGTGCGTGCCCTTCTGTGAGTGGGTGTGATTTCACTTTTGGGGTTGGGTAGAACACTGTCTTCTCCTACGCTGAAATTTGAGTTCTTGTGTCAGTGTAGGAGGTAAAAATACATACATTTTGCTTTCTACATTGCATCTGCAAATTCTAACTCAGCTGGCCTAATTTGAAATTACAGATAGCTTAGAGAATCTGGGCTATATTTATTGCCTAGTTTAATTTTGAATCCTTCAATTTAAGGAAGCTTCTCAATTCCATGTAGGCTGTCCCAGTTAGATTGGGACAAATTGATGAAATCTGAGCATTATTTATAGGGATCAGATGTTAGACGTCTTTTTCCTGTGAGTTTGGCCAGTGCTGTTTTACCCTATTATACATATGGAAATTACTTAAGTTTCCTTATTGCTTACATTTCCATCCATGGCTGCTGAATGGTTTAGTGGTGAAATACCCAGCTGCTGGCTGGTAGAGATATCGATGGGACAGGCACTTTCACGTGAACAGTTGCCTGACCTCTGCTGAAAACTCGTGATACAAACAATTCCTCCTGTTATCTATAGTGTCTGGTCTGGCTTTGCTATGTTTATGGGAAATGTTAAGATACTTTGAGACTGAGACTTAGCTGCTTTTAAACAAGTTTTCAAATCCAGATATCATACAAACCCTTTGCATGTTATTAATCATTCTTTTCTTGGTGATAAGACTTGGGTCCTTGTGGACACAAGGAGGTCTGTGAGCTGTCTTGAGTTGTGTTAGGTTCTGAGAGCAACTCTTTTTTTTTTTTTTTTTTTTTTTTCTTTCCTGGACAAGTTTTTTTTTTTTAAAACAAAGATAAAACTAAGCAAAACCTCAGCAACTGTTTAGGAAAATCCTTTTTTATCAGCCCGAAGGTCATCTATTATTCTATGGTGTCACCTCCTGTTTTGGTCGGTGTTCATGAGCCCTCTCGTGAGCGTTAGGTTTGCCCAGCAGTGCCATTGGCTTCGTGTCCGCCCACAGCTCTGCCTATGGCACGTGAAGTTCAGAGCAGGCCCTTCTTTGTGGGGAAAATGAGAAGGAGGTTCCTGATTTTATGGAAGTGATAATGGTAGGTTGGGAAAGGCTGCACAAGGATCTGGCAAAGGCCAGACTAGCATTTTGAGAGTGTATGAGGCTATAATTAGCAGATATAGATTGGATTAGAATCATAGAATCATAGAATGGCTAGGGTTGGAAGGGACCTGTAGAGGTCATCTAGTCCAACCCCCCTGCACACGCAGGGTCTCCTAGAGCATGTGGCACAGGGTGATGTCCAGGCGGGTTTTGAAGATCTCCAGAGAAGGAGACTCCACCACCTCTCTGGGCAGCCTGTTCCAGGGCTCTGCCACCCTCACTGTTAAGAAATTCTTCCTCAAGTTCCTGTGGAACTTTTGGTGCCTTTTGGTGCAATAATAGAATAAATCTAGTAAAAATAAGTCACATAACCAAGAGAGTTTTTATTCATTTGCATCCGAACAGAAAATTTGCCTTCTAAATTTTCATATCTTTACTTGACAGAATAATAGTTCATAACAAAGTGATCAAATGAAGCTTCGGTAAAAGCTCTCTGTGTATTTTCCTTAACCAAACCGCAGAACTTTGGAACCAAAACATAAAGGCAGTACTTTGCATTGGCAATAATCTCTGCAGGCTGTGACTTTGGCACACAACGGGTCTGCTAACATGGATTCTTTTTGTCAAAGTTTGCTCGAGGAAAGCAGTTTAATCAAAAGGCCTTCATAGCTGTTTGCGTGGGGGTTTTTTATGTGTGTGTTGGTTTTTTAGATAATACCTTGTTCCAATACTTTATTTTCTTCACAAGCGCGGGTATGTTCTTGGTATTATAGACCAAGATCTTTGTTCAGTTATTCTTAAAGCAAAATATTTTTTCCTAGAGTATGCTGGAATACAGCTTTTTATGAGGATATTCTGCTTGTGGCAGAAGGAAATAAATGTTTTGGTTTACGTGGGGGGAAAAAAAAAAGACCAAAACATGGGAAAACAAAACAAAAAACTAGCACACCTCTGTAAATCTCTTGTAAGCTCTTGAGTCCATGCAAATATCTGTGTGCTCTGAGTCCATTTTCTAACTTTTCAGGGCTCTTCAGGGGTAGGTTAAGGTCTGTAGCTGGGCTCTGCACAGGAAGGTCGGCAAAGCAGAGTGAATTTCAGCACCGAGCACCTCAGCTGTCTCAGGGGAGTCTGAAGAGCAGCTGGTCCCGTTGTCTTTAAGGTAGCAGAACCGGGTCCACTGAATACTTGGTTAACTTGGTTAAGCCCTGGGACCGCTCCGGGCCCTGCAGCAGCAGCGCTGCGGTGCAGGACGCAGGACACTTCCTGAGCAGCGCTCCCGAACGCGGGATTCGATGCCCCTGCAGCTCTGCGCTGGGTCTCGCACGTGTACGGCAGGAGCATCCGTCAAACCCTTCCGCCGCTGTCTTCCTGCAGCTCCCCAGCCGCGTCCTCTGAGACTCCTGGTCCGCCCTCCCGAAGCCTTGCCCTCCTACCGGGGTACCGAGCGCTTGGCCTATTGCGCCAGGGTCCCGGGTGCTCCCCACGCGAGTTGTGCCCTTTCTGAGCAGCGCACGCTCCTCTTGCCCCTCGCTTTGGACCTGCCCCCACTGTGTGGAGCCCGGCTGGGTTCCTGCAGCGTGGCCCAGCCCACCTGCGAACCAGGGCCCAGCGCTGCGCCTGCCGCCACCCACGGCTGCTCCTCAGCAGCTACCAGGAGCCCCGACCCACAGGCTCAAGGAGGTCATCCATGCAGCTGGAAAGCCCCATCCTCGCTTCCCCCGCAACAACGCAGCCCTGTGAGAGACTTCTTGTATCCCTGCTGACACCGCTTCCTTGCTTGCCCTGTGCCAAGGCCATGGTCAAAGCCCGTGGAACTCGATAGGTCTCTGTGTGCTGGTGTCTGTGTCTGTTGCTGTCATGTGCCCGCAAGTGTTGGACGTGCTAGCAGAGCCCTTCAGCCTTCCGGGACGCTGCCGAATACCCTAGGCGTCCAAGGGAGACCTCTTTTTGCTTTGGCTGTGTTACCTAGGTAAAGCATAGGTTTCAGTTTCCAGAACCCCACGTGGAGGAAACACAGCTCGAATTCCCACCTTTCCAGTCTAAAACAGCAACTGCATCATGAAACAAATCATTCTGGAGCCATCTGTTGGCACTCCGTGTGTGCGTGGCACGCTATCTGAGGGCCTTGCAGAGCTGCTGTGATAAACACAGAAACAGTGACTGCCACACGTTGTGAAATTATTGGAGATAACGTAACCACCATGGTCTCTCATGAAGACCGTACTTTGCAAAAGCTCTTGCATGGTTTCAGGAATAAATTAGCAATGTTATTTGATTAAGAAGCAAATCATGTTTTTAATTAGATTTAAGTGTTACTTTGTTCTAAGTGTTTAGCAAATATGACAACTTGCTGGCAAGAGAGCTCAAAATGTGAAATACATGAAATAGGCTGTAGACAAATTGTATTTAAATAAAATGTAAAATTGTCTCCATTTATTGTCTGGCTGATAACAAAACGTAAGCAGCATGAGAAAACAAAATGAACTTTGACTGAAATGTCGTTAATGTAATGACATCCACTCTGATAAGATTTATTGCTGCTGCCAGAATGAAGTTTAGTCAGCTAGCAAATAGAGTAAAGGAAAAGATAAATTTAGCACAACTGTTGATCGTTCTTGGGAATACTCAGCTTTAATACCAAGGACAAAGAAAAGTGATGTGGGAGGGAAACTGCCATAGCGGCGGAGAGCAGGGAAAGTGAATAAAAGACTACTGGTGGTGAAGAGGCTTTTCTTGTAAACTGGGAGTTCTGTTTGCATCTGTGGGTGATGGTGTAGCCTATCTTGCGTTTGCTACAAACATTAGGCAGCTAATGTGAACTAAAAACCGTCCTGAAGGCCACAAGGAAATGTGTAGTTCTCAGAAAACAGAGCAAGCCAAGGTAAAACCTGAGCCTCTCCATGGTCTTGAATTGCTGAGGGACTTATGAATATTAATAGATGTCTTTCATTGGGGTAGGACTTGCGGCAATTAAAAGAACATCACTGCTGGAAGAAGCCCAATGGATCATCTCTCCTTTCTGCATGGGACCTTGTCTATAAAGGTAAGTTTGGGGCTTGGGGCTTGTAAGTCAAAAAGAAAAAAAAAAAAGGCAGAAAAAAACATAATAGGTGCCATATTCAGCATCTGTTAAGTTTCTGCAGCTGTGCTGTGTAGCCTAAGGCCCCAATTTACCTTTACAGATGAGGTCCATGCAAGAACATAGGTAATGTGGCTGTGGCCTTGTCCTGACAGTGATGTCTTAAAGTTCCTTTCTTCAGAGGCTTTTAGGAAGAGGGGGAGGGAAACATAGGATCTCCTACTGCATATGATGTTTGGAAGGCATTTAAAAAATATCTGGTAAGTATAATTTTCATCTTAATTCATTGAAATGGAGAGGCTACAGTACTTTTTCCAATGAATAGATTGAAATTAGAAAAATATTTATTTTAAAGCTACATCAATACCTTTCCGTGACCTATGATTCTTATTACCACAGGGGTAAAGATCAGCAGCCTGCTTGGTAAAAAGGGGAGCTTGGAAAAACTGCAGAGCTATTGGGAAGTGGGATCTTTCTTGGGGGCCAGTATGTTGGCTAACGACCACATGCGAGTGATCCAGGCTTCAGAAAAGCTGTTTAAGCTGAAAGCACCAGCATGGTAAGGTGATGAGCAGGATCATGTGCATTGCCATGTTTTAAAGCATTCAAAATGTCATCGCGTTATTTGTAGCTGATCCAGACTGTTATGTATAACTCATGTTTTGTTGTTGTTTTTAAGATGAAAATGTGTCTCTTTTGCCCAGAAAATGTTATGTCTATGGTTTCAAAAGAAATGTTCTCTCACTTGAAAATGCGTCTTTCAGGGCAAAATCTGGTCAATGTGTCATTTTGTACTCTGTTTTTCTCCCTGTATACAAGATCACTTGATGCAAGAGCAAGCCAGCAGTGCTTATGAACAGCAGACCTCACAGGAGGTGTTCAGAGCTGGTCAAGAATGTGTATTGAAATCATTTTTTTTACTGTTTTATGGGAGAAACACTTGTGCAAAGCAAGGAAGCCGAGGTCTAACCGTGTTCCTGAATCCCTGGAGACACTTTTAGACCATTAGGATTTTTTTTCTGCAGCAGAATTTTCCAAATCATAGACTTTAGAGGGATCACAAGAAAATTACTGTAAATGTATATGATAGATTATTTCACTGGTTGTTAAATGATTTTACTAGTCTGTGTCTTGCTTCCTTACACTTCCCTGCAGGCTGGGAATCATTTCCTCTTTTTGCCCTTATGCAGGGAGAGAAATGATAGCACAATTTAGCTCACAGGCTGAGGAGGGTGGACTCACCATGGGTTTAACTCCACCTTAGGGCAGGAGCAGTGTAGACACTAGTTAGTGTTCCTGTACAAAGATCTTGTACAGGAGGAGAAGTGGTGGGGACGCATGGATTTGGTCACAGTTGCGTGGACGTTTCTGGCAGTGCAGACAAACGATCTGCTTGGTACAAGTCTCATCTGATTATGACTGCGCAGATCAAAGTCTGCTTCATGGAAATGTTATGTAAATTCAAGAGAGCTCTGTGCACTTAGTATCTGCTGTGCAAGGGCCATGACATCGGGATCCCAGCCCCTGCTCTGCTTTGCTATAGGTAGCAAGTCGCCTGCTCACCAAGGCCTGTGGGGCTGCTAGCTTGGAGGAACCCTGGACTTTCACTAAAAGCTGTCACGTTACCACTCAAAGTGCCTAGATCACTATTTGCTTTTGCCCTCCTATAAAGGCAGAAAAGTCTATCTCCAGCGATCCTATAGACATAACATAGGAAACACCAAGTCTGTTGATTTTTTTTTGGCCAAATATTTTATAAGTATATTGTGAACAGCTTTCAATTTTTAGTACATGTCGTGTTTTACTAAAAACTGGATAGTACTCTTTAGAAATCTTGGATTAGAATTGCCTGTTGTTTATAAATGCCTGCTTGTCAGGATTTTATGTACCAATGCCCTTTGGATTGGAGTCTGTGGCTTAAACGCAGAAAACACAATGCCCCCACTTGCTTTACAGGAATTATTTCTCCTGGGAGAAATTCCTTCCCAGTCCATCACTTTTTCTTCAGCAGAGCCCTTATGGTGCAAAGGGGAATGGATGTAGAAACTTTCCCAAGATATTCAGATGGCCTCAGCAGGGCACTCCGAGCCTGCACGGCTATGGAAGGGTTCCCAAAACGCCTCCGAGTTTGCATCTTGCCACAAGTGTCTCAGCTACGTTTTCAGGGTAGTCTTAACTGTGCTAACTGACAAATCCTGTTTAGGCGTCAACATCTTGTTGCCCTAGTAGTCATAAAAAAAATTGGAAGATTATGCTTACATTTTTTTCCCTTCACCCTCACAAAAGCCAAGAGAAATCAATGCTTTGGGGAGGTCCATAAACAAGCCCCAGAAGGAAAAAATACTAGAGAATGATATGAGTTTCATTTAGGAGACAGTTTCAGCTATCCTTGCTCTAGCATTGCCCAAAGGCTGCTTAGTGTAGCTGTTGTTGTCTTTATAGTATTTTTTTTCCAAAAGCATCAAGTTTAAAAAATCTGTGTTAAGCATCTCTCAATACAGATGCCATATGGCAGCCAGAACAATGCACTGGCTTAAACTAGTGGACTTTTCACCAGGGTTTTTGCTTGAGATTGTTCACAACTGAAACGAGCTTGGCATGGGCTCAGTTTAGTCTGAAAGTACAAGATTTACCTGTTTCAGGAAACTTTCATGATTTAGGATAGCAGGCAGTGTAAGTGATAGGAATATGTGCAGGAAGGAGGGTCCCACAACTCATTTATCTTTTGGATTAGTAATGTAGGTGTTCCCTGCCCACTGGGAAACTTATTTTTAAAAACAATCCTTGAGAACCAAAATCTTCATGACTGCCTTGGTGTCACAACGGTGAATACCTAAGTTCTGATTAAATGTAGAGAGATTTTTATTTACAAATTGTATTAAATGTACTATGTGTGTCTATTTGGATGATCACAGGTACCTGAAGTCTATTGTAGAGACCATTTTGATATATCAGCATTTTAAGAAACTGAATCCAGAGCAACATATGGCCAAACAGGAACTTGTCGACTTCTGGATGGACTTCCTTGTTGAAGCCACAAAGACAGATGTGTCTGTAGTTAGATTTCCAGTAAGTGTTTTTTCTTGTTTTGCTTTTATTTTTAATTGTGACATGAAGGGAATCAGTACAAAACAAGGTTAATAAAAAAATGTTTTTGTAGCTTGCCAGGCAATAAGTTCCTTGCCCAGAAGAAATTAATTTGACCTGCCCATTAGACTGATTTTAATTGCCAGCATTTGGTTACAATGGGATAACACAGACTATTTCGTATCAGACTTTATTTAGTGTTTGCTAACAGTGGATATGTTAGCAAGCAAAATTATCCATTTTATTCCAGGTGATACTCTATTATGTTTTGAAGAAAAGCAATTTTATTTCTTTCTCTAGCTCAGCAGGCTTTGCATATCCTGTTGCTGATAAATTCTGTGCCTTTTTAGATGTTGAAAAGGAACCCAAACAGTCAGTAATCTATTGTTGCTACCATCACACAGTAACTTCAGCAACATTGGATTATATGTATCCATATACTTTCTCAATTTCTCTCGCAGATAATTTGTTAAAATTTACCTTTACCGAATATCCTGATGTTCTAAAAGGATCAGAAAACAGCCTGTAAAAATATTTTTGTTGCCCACATGCATTATCTATACAAGTAGGGGAAATAAAGTCTTGTGTACTTTGTTTTGATAACTACTAACAAATACAGCATTTAGTGTTCTAAATAGTAGTCCAAATACGTGAAGTGCATATTGGTTTTGTACAGTTCTTTTGGTTTCTACATTTTGGGTTTTGTGTAGGTGGGCTAATAAACCCTAAGACTGTCGTGTTGAACAGTACCAGCTTGAGGCATAAAGGGAGCGTGTGACTCAAGGGAGCTTCGTTCAGTGTTGCTAGAGAGAATGGGCCTAGAGTTTTGGAGGGAAGCAAAACAGAAAATATTTTTAATCCTCTGGGTCTTACAAAGGGAAAACTATGTCCTTTTTAGATTTTTTTTTTTTTTTTGATGATGAAATTTCGCAGTTAAATACTTAAAATAGACTCAGGCGTGCAGAACAGTCCGAGCCAAATAGTTTGGATTTTTATTAATACTGAGACAGAATGGTCTTTGAGATAGTGTGGGCTAGAAGGTAATCCAAATGACCACAAAATTTGATTATTTGATACAGGAAACAGTTTTACTAGTGCAGACAGGAATATGTGATGTCTTGTGTTATAAAATTATATTTGCATCTGTCATTTGCTCTGTATTTGGAAGGAAAATCACACCATGCAAAAAGCCAGCAAAATTAAACACAGTAACTTCTTTTCTTTCGTCTCTCACATATTTACAAATAAATTCTTTTAAAATACGTAGTTTTCTGCAGACTCCTTGGCGTGAGTTGCTCTCAAAGCCCGAGGTAAGGACTTGCCCGAGTCACTAACACCAGCTGAGCTGTCACTTGCTCTATTAGCTGATGATGACTTCAGTATCATTATCCTCTTTGTAGCCATTAGAGGAAGAAATAACACACCAACCACACCAGGCTGAGAGCTGATCAAAACCAGATTTTTAAAAGTGCTTAAATGTCTAGAGATGCAGAGAAGTACTTCTGAAATCACTCTAGTCATCATCCATTTACAAAGTTACAGGCCATTTACAAAGTATTTTCAAAATTTGGCCCTGCACTTCTGTCAGCTGCAAAGTGTGCACCCACAGTGGTTGACTCTGTAGGAGCTGGCATGGCTTAGGTGTCTGACTATGGGCTCTTTCCAAGAGTTTCTGCTATGGAATTTATGTGGTTTTTGAAATGACAAAGGGAATTTCTGGTGGCATCCGCAAAGCAAGCAGCTTTTTCATAAATCAGCTTCTTGTAGGCCACATCAATCATTTATTTTCTAAAGCGTTTTTTTAAATTCTAGACATCAATCTGGTAAAAACAAATTTATTAAACAAGGCATTCTGCAGCTTGAATATTTTTGAGATGGTGTTTAATAGGGCTTTAACTGGGAGAGGGAAGGGAAGACGAAAGGAAGGAGAAAATCCGGTTTTTTATCAACTTTAACCTCACTCCAACTTCTGAACATATTTTTAGGTAGTCTTTGAGCATCGGAAATCTTTCTATAAATGATACAGTGGAAGATGGAGTGATTTCTGTCAGAGCATTATTAAAGGAGTAGATTTGGCTTCATTTGCTAAGAAGTGGATAACCATTTAATCTAGCTTCTGCAGCTCACAGTAGAGCTAGAACTGTCCATTAACTTAAAAGCAGTTGTCGCTCAAGAATTAAGTTTTTTTTTGTTTTGTTTTGAGCTACCCAAATATACTTCTACGGTGAAATAATAGAGACATTACCTGACTCCGCAGGGGAGAGAGGCATTGCTAAGTGACATTTCACAAGTGGATGACTTGCAACAGAAGGATTTCAAAGATTTCTGGTAGTAGTCAGAAAAACCATTTGGGAAAAGTGATATATGTGTTACTGAGTGATACACAATAGACTTGAATTGAAAAATAATTAAAATTGGCATTTTGTGTCTTATTTTATTATGAGCCACTCTTACGTAGCCCGGTATCTGACGTTTTATTGTTCTTTTTGTTTCTCTTGTGGTCCTTGATATGTCTTTAGAAATAGTTCTAACTGATTTTAATACTTACAAATTGTATGTGTCTTGCACTAACTCCTAAAATTTATTTTCTTTTACAAGGTTTTAATATTAGAACCAACAAAAATTTATCAGCCTTCATATCTCTCGATCAACAGTGAAGCTGAGGAGAAGACTGTGTCTATCTGGCACGTGCTGCCTGATGACAAGGTATATGCCGTCATGTTGTCTGCAGTTGTGACTTTGATTACAAAAACAAGAAAATGTGCATGTCACACAAGGTATATAACGTGCACAGTCATACCTAATGATGGATTCTGCAAAAGAGAGTGGTTTAGGGAAATGCCTAAATATGTCTTGCACATATTTTGCTGTGCATTTATTTTCAATATAGCATTATTAATCTTTAAGATTATTCTGTTATTTAATGGATCTTTCCTTTCTATCATTAAAAAAAAAAAGAAAAAGCAAAATCTCAGGTTGTTTTAAACTGATGTGTAGTATACAACAAATCTGTAGCATAGGATTTCATAAGTAGTTTACAACTTACTGAATAAACACAAAGGATGCAGCATGAACAAATAGAACTTTTTTCTTTTTGCACCCTCAGTATTGCTTGTTATCTATAGTAAAGGCTTCTTTAATGCATGAATAGGAATTAGTGTATTGAAATAGCCATCCAATATTGAGTAGTGTTTTGCTTGTTTATATATTTATTTTGCTTTTAAAATATAGTAATGTATTTCCAAATGGTCTATCCCATTCTGTTCAGTGGCCTACCTGTCATATAAGAAGGGCCTAGGAAAGGATTGTCGGGGCTATGGAGCCTGAAGCTGTGGGAGTGACTTTCCCTCTGAGCAGACACACTCACTGTATAATATTTCACATAACACAGTCAAGCTTCTTCTAAGTGCTTGTTAGGTGTCACGAAGTGTTTTGGAAAGTGGACACAGAGTGTAGCTGCCCTGCTGGAGAAGCTGCTGCGGAAGACAAAGACATTAAGTCTTTCAGTTAGAATCTGTCCATGGCCATTATATACTCACATTGGTCCGGTGTCCGTGTGCTCACGTTAAATAGTTCCTCTCTGCAGTTTATTAATGCAGAATTGTAATGTCTCTTCGAGTTGCCTTTTTTTTTTTTTTTTTTTTTTGTTTTTTTTTTTTTTTTTTTTTTTTTTTTTTTTTTTTTTTTTTTCTTTCATTCTTCTTTAGGTTAAAGAAGTAGGCAGAGTTTTTGCCTCTCCCATGTGAGACAGGAGGGAGAACCTCCCATGGCCTCTGTTTCCATTCCAGTTAGAGTTGGCCTTTCTTGAGCACCCAAACTGTAGACCACATTTGAATCTTTTGTAGTGCATTAGTTTGTCTTCTAGCTTCTGGGAATCTCTTGCTTGATCCTTCCAGCACTGGCTGCCTTCCTGGCTATCTTATTTGGTCGCTCATGATCATCACATGCTTGGGAGAAGGATCTGGCTGTATTAGCTTGTATTTCTCCAGTGCATGGTGACTTCAGCTACCCACAGTTTGACCTTTACTTTGTAGTGTTTTCTCGTTTTGCTATTCTGTACTCCAGTTTAGTATTCCCAGATTTTTTTCCTTATTTCCTTTTTCTCTCCATTTTCTACAGATTAGTGTTTCCTACTTTTGCTACCCTCCCATCAGTTATGTTATGTAAGGCCATTTTTGATGGGCTTGCAAGCTCTAGCCAGAAGCCTTCATGTGGTGCATTTATGCCCTGTCTTGGGGTCTGATCCGTACTCGCTTCTGGCATTCTTGCCCTGCAAGCAGTAATACCCATCAAAGGAATGCAACAGGCCATACTGTAGTTACAGCTTCAGTTTGCACAGTTCTAATCCATTCTTGCCGTTTTGTCAGTCCTTAGAATCCATCAGAAGCGAGGAGTGAGACTGGAAAAGAACTGGCTTTTTGGCTAAGTAGAACCAAAGCAATATATGTCTTTGAGAGATTTTTTTCTGAAGGAACTAGATTTATTTCAGCCCAAGTGAGAATACTTGGTTTCTTCTTAATACGCAAGACTGAAAGATGCCACAACAAGCACAGGGCAGCTGTCCTTGCTCAAGGAGAAGATAGACAGGTGGAGTTGGAAGCTGCTTCAACCAACTAGTTTTAATCTACCTGCTGTAGGTGTGTCAGAGCTTTTGGAACTCATGGTTCAGATTCCAGTTCATTTTGGCTCATAAATGAATGTATTTGCCTATCATTATTTTCCAAAATTCCATCGGTGCTCTAAGAATGAAAACTATAAGTTCTGTAGAGTATTTTTGTTTCTTATTTTTTTGTGCACAAAATGAATTTCTGCTTCAAATGCAAAATGGAACTCCAGTGGTGGAGTCTGAAAGCAGTAAATTTCTAATGGCTATGGGGTTGATGGTCAATGCCAGGAAAAATAATGTGTCCTATTCCTTTTCTGTGACTCTTTAGCAACATATCTAAATGTTTATGCCTTTCACAGTATAAAGCTTAACAGGGGCAGATGTATATACAAACCAGACAGCATTCTATTTTTGAGTATGCATGTTACGTTGCCTTCCAGTTCCCTGGTTTTAGCAGTTGTTTCTCTCCTAGGTTTAGAGGAATGCAGCAGTGCTGTTTGCGAGTTTGGAGTAGAACAGCCTGTCTCTGTTTCGTGTTGGCGTCTGAATACTTTCTGAGTTTTGTTTCGAGTGGTTGATGGTTTTTTTGCCTAACCAAAGAACAGATGCTGAATTTGGATAGCATGCCTGATATGTTTACTCCAATGTATTCAAAACTTGGCAAGATCATGAGGGGCACAGCTTTTGTGTTGTTTTGTTGCCTGAGAACATGATGTGGTAAATGAAAGATGTATGAATCCAAGAGACGTTAGCTGTATGTAAATGACAGGTAAAGCCCACAATGCTCATGCTTCTTGTTATGCTGCTCGGACAGTTCTGCCTGTCAGGATACTTGTTTCAGATTTAAATTTTAGATTATTGACAGTAGTGGGAATTGGACAGGCACCAGTAGAAAAGCACTAAGTAAGGTTTCCAAGGATGAAAAATTGGAAGGTGACAGAGTTCATATGTAGAGGGAGGAGTAAAAGACGCTGCAGATCTGCCCTCTCTGTTAGCAGAGGGGCTGAGCTGGTGAGAGAAGAGAACCAGGCAACTCAAATGGTAGCTTTGCAAACACTTAATTTGGTACCTCTGTTTCAAGATGCAGTCTCACTTTTTATTCACTTCTGGCTTCTTTCCTTCTCTGTATATTTCCCCCACTGGAATTCTCAGCCCCCTGTTTTACATCCCGGAAGTACTGGACACCCCACTTTGTAATTGTAATAACACAATTATTGTCTTGTGAAGTTTGTGCTTCAAGAAATAAAATTGCATATAAGTATGGCACACTGTATTAGAAATTTTATATTAGCATCACAACCTTTGGTACAATTTGAACAGCAAGGAAAGAGTTATGGAGGTGAAACTGATGCAGGGAGCCTTACAGAAAAATGTTATATCGAGAAAATAGTTTCCTCTCTGATTTGTTGCACATACTGCAACTATTTTGGCAGTGTATCTGTTATAACTTCTCCAGATCTCACTATGCATGAAGTGTATTATAAGCTTCCCAGTTTGGAGTCCTATTTTGGGATATAGTAGGTTATGTTTGTGGCCGACACTGTGCCCTTATGCTAAAAAGGGTGCCACGACTTTGGGGTGGTGCAATTCAAACTTCCCTGAAAGAGTGTTTTCATCAGAAGATACAAAAGGCTTCTGATTCCTTCAGTTTTATTAGAACTTAAATATAGAGCAATGAGTGTATGTTGAGACCTCAATTTTGCGCTGTAACAGATTTAAATTTAACATCTGAAGATAAATGAGGGCTGACCCTTGTTGCTTCTGCAAGATGGTTTCTTTCCTCCAGCCTGGCTTACCAGTCCAGCAGCTCTCGGGGCTTTGGCAGAGCCTTGCTTCTCCTTTCTGTGTTCTTAGGGATAGTCTCTTCTCTCTTTCCCTGGACAGCCTGCCGTTCAGTTTGCTTCTTCCCCAAGCAATTCTGCTTGCTTTTCAGGAACTTGCCTTGCATCAAAACTCCTGATTCTTATTTCTCCCAGCCTGTTCTTCCCACATCCAAAGGAGCCAAAGCATGCAAAGCTGGCTCTTCTATTCCCACAGAAGATTCCTTTTTTTTTCTTTTTTTTTTCCCCTTGTTTCCAGAGGGTGGCACATGACCTTGAGTTCAGCATCCAAGACAGTCTTTATAGGCAGCACTTCTGGTCTACTGCTTTTGCAGTTTCTTTAAAAAAAAAAAAAAAAAAAAAAAAAGGCACTGTGTTTGCAATGCAAATGATGAAGAAACGAGCAAATCAAAACTTCTACCAAGAACTTTTCCCGTTGGTTGTACCTGAAAAAAATGAGGGATGACTGTTATAGTATAATAAACTGTTAAAACTGAGGTGTTTCTCTCGAGTTCTAGGCTAAAAATGTGCCTTCTGGGTCTTCATTTTAAAAAAAAAGATTGTTTTCTTCTCTGTGTTGCAGAAAGGTATTCATGAGTGGAACTTCAGTGCTGCTTCTATCAGGGGAGTAAGGTGAGTTTCTCTCATGTTTTGAATTGGAAGAATGATTGAATGAGTATTACCATGAGCTAATGCTATGGGCCTTGTTGGAATAAAAGGCACAAAGCTGAATCTGGATATTGCAGGTCTTTCCACAGATTCCCTGTTATAAAGGAAGCCTGAGGAGTCATAGGCTGGATTCAGAACTGATGAGTTGCAGAGTCTACTATTTAAAAAATAGCAAATAGCATGTTGAGTTAAAGCACTGTTGTTTTACTTGATGCTAGTAGTCACTGACGTGATGCTAATTAACATTGGATTTAAAATAACTGTTTACATTTTATACCATCTTACTTCAGTTTTATGCTGTGCCCAGGAGCTGCAGTCGTAGGTTTGAGATTCCGACATATTGGAGAACTCATAAACGGCTAAAAAAGGCAGTTCTTGTCCTGAATGCCTGACGTTCAGAGGATAAAAGCCCAGAAATGACAAGTGGGGGCAGACAGGGAGAACATGAAGAACTGGCGAGATGGTGGTGTTCTTTATCTCCTGCAGTGTTAGAACTGCTTAGCACTTTTCGTGTTTGGGCTGTGCTTTTTTTTTTTTTTTTTTAATACATATATAACTGTGTTTTTGTACAGATATGGCAGCAGAACAGAGTTTCAGAGGGGGCCCATGGGGAAGGGTTGTGCATCCAGTGATGACTGGCCAAGTGGTAGATTGGCTGCAGAGTGAAAACTTAAGGATTGATTGATGGGAATACAGGAGGGGGTCAAAAGGGGAAGAAAAAAACAAACAAGCAAACCCACAAGAATCTCCCAAAGACTCCTGTGAAGCTGGTTTATGTGGGTTAGTAAGCAGTAGGTTCAGAGAGGACACTCGCAAGAACACCTTAACTGGATTAGAAGAACATGATGTTACGTGTTCAAGGCGTCCGTCTTTGGGAGGGACCCGTCTTTGGTCATGTGCTGACAAAGGAGGAAACTTAGCCATATTTTGGCTTGATTTCAGCAGAGGGTTTTTCTGCCTGCTACAACAAAACCTTCAATGGAAGTTGTTGGGTTTGGTTTTCTTTTGTCTGTTTGTTTGTTTTAAATCTGGATTTTGCACCATATTGTTAGTAGAGAACAGCAGAAGTGGAGCGAATCGGTCTGCTAACATGCCCACGTTGAGTATAGTATGTGCACTGTTTGTACCTACTGATGCTAAGAAAGTAGTCTTGCACACTTGCTGTGAACTATTCAGATCAATTCTTTGTCATAGTCTCATTTGTTTTCCTAGGATTTATCTGCACTTTGGCACCCTGTGACTTTCCACTTTGGTGTTTGCATTTAGTGTATTTTCTTAGCTTTTTTTAAATAGTCGTTGCTGTGTTCTAATAATAACTGTTCCATACACACAAAGCTGTTGCTATGTCTGCAGTACATTTTTTGCACAGATGGATAATTCTTTCTCCTTCCAAAAAATAACTTAACATTCATTCCTATGAGATTCATTCCTGTGGGATTCAGCTTATTTTAAGCAAAACTTGCAATGATGCACTTAGTTCAGTCTGGTTTGGTTTTAGTTATAGTATGTTTTTATGAGCATATATGCATATGGACACATTTTTTTTCCCAAATACTCACAGACACACTATATATATAAAACTTTTTGCCTAGTTTTGTGTTTTCTATGTGTGTGGGGGGGTGTTTTTGGCATTTTTAAGCCATCATGTGGTCATAGAGTTTTTTATGTGTCCTACTGCATTTGTTATTTAAATGTTCAATTGTCATTTAACTTGCCAATTAAAATTCCAGTCTATGATCATCTAGACAGATGTCCAAAAAGACCTGGAAAACTGTTGCAAGAATCCGTAGAGCCAAGAGTCACTGTGAACTCTTAAAAAGTGCAGTGGCTGCTTCCATGAGGCACTGCAGGGGAAAAAAGTCTTTATGTTATGCAATTGCAAAACAGAATAAGGCTGGTTTTGTAACGTATGCAAGTTTCTGATCATTCCCTTTCCAATATCTTCCAAGCTTAAACTAGATCGATTGAAACCAGACAGTCTTTGGAAGGGGACATCCTTCACAACCAGACCCACTTCTAATATGGTTTTGTATCCAAGCTACGTTTGGCCCTTTTGAAGTCCTAGACTTAAAGCTGTCTGAGAAGGGGAGTTTCAAGCTTAATGAGGCTTATCAGTCTTTCTAGGCTAGAAAGAGGCAGCTGTAGAGGCATAGACTTAACATGCAAGGCAGGGCTTTCTATGTGGTTTGGAGACTTTTTCAACAAAAGCCTCCATAAATATTTACTGCATTACATAAAGAGTATCTGGGCAGCAGGGTTGAAAAGAAATCTAGCATTGGAATGACTAATGGTTTTGTTAAATACTTCAAGGAAATGATGGAGGGGACACTTGTTCTGTGTGTTCCTCATGAGCCAGTGTAATCAGCACTTTATTTCATGAGTAATAGAGTTCAGCTCTTAAGAATTTCAAAGGGACCTGAGAAATAATAGGCAGCTCTGCACACAGTGCTGAATCACGCTGTATATGCAGGAAGTCATGATAACTAAGTTTGATTTAGCAAATTTGTTGGTTAGCGGTTTGTGCTGTAACCTAAATAACTCCGCTTTTGTCATATGTCCTCTTGCCCTCTCAGACACAAATGTATTATTGAATTAAGTCAAAAAGTACCGCTAGTTTTAAATCATCAAAGCTTTTGGAAAATAGCTGCTTCCCAAGGTGCTTCATGTCATTGTTATTTTTAAGAAACCCTATGTGTTCTGCAGAGCTAACATCTTATAAGCAGGAGGATACAGTCTTATTTTTCCAATTAAAAAAAGAGCATGGCAAACTGAAGTTGCTAGACTACAAGTGGAATAACTCCTGATATCCAGAAGGAGCCCTGGATTATGAAATAATTGCTACTTGTGTTGTTTCCATGGGGAAGTGCCTCACAGATCATGCTAATAAATGTACTGTTTGAAACATAGCAATAAGGTTGGATTTAGTTTGGTTTCGCCAGTTTGAGGATTAACAGCAAGGGTGTTCGTGTTCCATCTCAAGTTCTCCTCTCGTCTTCACTGACGTTCGTGGAACTTGGAACCTTGTCACGCTACTCTAATCCTAACTATAACCGTGGAAGGTGCCTTCACTCTTAGAAAATAAACAGCAGTTTCTTGGAATTACTTCTCTGTGGTTGATGCCAATGCGTCTCTGCTTTCTCTGCTGCTCCATTAAGAATTATTGGTAAACACACTTTCAGCACTTGCAGTATTAGTTGCTGACAAGCAGGAGTTCTGGCTGCACCCGGGAGCTGGGCCGGCGGCCACACGACATTGTCCTTCCCTGCTTGACTTCTCAGTCTTGCAGATTCCTCTCCCCTTCTGCCGTCATAGAAGCCAATGAGTAGTACATATGTTTGGTAACTCTCAAGATGAGGCATTTCCTGAGCAAATTACCCAGCTTATTTTCATAAGTTTGGAGTTTTTTAGTCTTTTTTTAGTTACTTTTTTCAGGGAGGAAAACAACATAAAAGCAAATACAAACACTCCTTTAAAGGCTTTAAATATTTATGGTTTTGCCTGACCTCTGTGTATACCCCACATTCTTACCCTTTTATTCACTCCTTACTCAGTAACTGGTTTCTGTGCCTGTCAGGTTAATAAAATATTTTAAATCACATGAAACTTTAGGAGAATGAGTAATTCTGTTAATATGAGTAGGACTCTGGAGAGTTCACCTATGTGTTTGTAAACCCTAGTGGATTATGAGTTAATTTTATAGACTGGAGGCAGTGACTGTCTGCCCAGATATGTACTTCACTTAACACTTACATCTTTCTCATGACATACAGATAAATGAGTCACAAAACCTCAAGATATATGTTTTTATTAATGAAGCTCATTCTTTTTCTAAGTAGCTTTACAAAATGCCTATTAAATGTTTTTATTATCCCCAAATTTATCCAGAGAACCATTTGCATATCAAAAGTTACCACAAGGAATCTGCTGTTCAGAAGTCATAAAAAGAGAGAATGATCGGATAACTCTAGGCACTAACTAAAGGATGAAAATTAAAATATTTTGCTGAAATCTAAAGAAATACTGCAGCATTAATCAAGTCTGCTCAGGAAGCCTTTGGCACAACCTAGAATAGTGTTGTGCTTTACTGGTCCCTCAGTGGATTAAAACCATGATCGGCATCTTGATCCAGCTTGCGTCAGTTGATTTCACTGGGACCATAGATTTCATCCAGCATTTTAAGAATGTTGGAGACTTAATTCATCATTTCACAGAATCACAAAATGGTTGAGGTTGGAAGAGACCTCTAAAGAGTGTCTAATGCAGCCGCACAGGGTGGCATCCAGGCGGGTTTTGAAGATCTCCAGAGAAGGAGACTCCACAGCCTCTCTGGGCAGCCTGTGCCAGGGTTCCGTCACCCTCACGGGAAAGTAGTTCTTCCTCACATGGAGATGGTGCGTCCTGTGTTTCAATTTGTACCCATTGCCCCTTGTCCTGTCTGTGGCCACCACTGAGAAGAGTTTCCTCAAATATTTTATTATTTCTTTGCAGTAACTCTAGTTACGTTCCTTTCTCTTATCATATATTAACAATTAATTCTACTGAATCAGTTTGACATAAGATACTGAATGTGTGACAAACCTGCAGAGAGCTCATTCAGGTAGGATTTGGTGTTTTCTTCGAGGAGCCAAATAATAGTATTATTGAGTGAAATTTAAGGACCTTACTGTAAGTAGGACTGTCTTTTTGGCAACAGGTTAATGAGAGGGAAGTAGAATCTGAACTTTGGAGGATGAAAGAATATAAGTTTGCAGTAAAGTAATGCATCATGGCGTCTTCAATTTAAGCTGATACTTTCACAGTAAAGGGGTTGATTTGTATGGTTTGACATAACCAGTAGAATTCCAAACACCTCTTCCCAATAACATGTTCTGGTTCTGCTCTCCTGTTCTTTCAGCATTTCCAAGTTTGAAGAACGGTGCTGTTTCCTCTATGTGCTACACAACTCGGATGACTTCCAAATCTATTTCTGCACAGAACTTCACTGCAGGAGGTGTGTCCCAGTTATTATTTCATATAAATGGCCTGTGATGGGGTAGACTGTGTCTGCATGCACAACAGGGACTGACTTTCAAAACTGCAGGAAAAGGTGGTCTAATCGTTCTCCATACTCGTCATCTTCTATCCGAAAGCCTGGTACTGACCTAGAGGTTAATGAAATCCAAAGGGTCAAAGACCCAATACAGACAAATATAAGAAACAAATAGACCTGCAAATTTAACTGCAAATTTGGGTAACAATAAGCTAACATTTTGTCTCTGATCAGAGAAAGACGTACTTAATTTGTTTTTGTAACTATGGTCATGTTTACATAGGTAAAATTGTACCAGGAAAAAAATGGTAAGAATCATAGCACAGTTAGGACAGTATCTCAGTTGCTGTAAGCCGCAATTTTGCTCCCTGAAATTGAGGGCTGTAGTCTTCATTGCTCCAGAAGGCATTCCCTGAGGGGTTTTCATGTGTTTTCCTGCTAAAAGGCAGCAACTTTATAAAAAGAAAATAAAATCATTGCAGTACTCCATATCTCCATAGTAATGTCTGTAATGCCCTCCCTGCTTAATCTCTAGTTCATCCTGTTATTTCTTCTAGTTCACATAGGTTCTTCTATAGTGCCTTTCCACTCAGATAAAAACTGAAACTAGCTTTCCCGCACCTCGCAGTCTCCAATACATCCAAGACTACAAGGAACTTACCATGTTTCAGTCCTTTTATTTGTCATTGGTATAGAATGACAATTCCACATGGTATATAGCTTTTTGAAGTGTGAATTCCACTGTGAGCGTCAGTCGTCATGGACATTTACACCCACTTTTTATATGTTATAGAAATATATAAGAAAATGCAAATTTTGGCTGTTAAGTCTCCATATAAACAAGAAATATTATTACTTTGCCCACAAACAAGTTGCTGTTGTGCTGAGTTCATACTAATTGCATCTAAACCTTTTTCTGTTTTGTTCTTTAGATATATTTAGAGAATTATTCTTGATGCCCTTATGCTAAGTCTCAAGCGCATATTTGTTTGCTTGAACAGGTTTTTTGATATGGTGAACAGTATAACTGAAGAAATAGGGAAGAATACAGATGATGGGGAATGTGATGGAGACTCTCTAGAGGTATTTATTTTTTCATCGTAATGTGAATTTGGGACTTTTAATATGGTTTTTAAATAGAGACTTTTGCAAAATTACTGATTTCCTCACTGAAAACAGACCAAAGTAATTGGTTTTAATTCTTTACTGTTTATAAATTAATCATTCTTGGTAATTTTCCTCATATAGTATTTATAACCAGCATAGCTAAATCTCGTATTTCAGTTAGCGTTCGAAGAAGGTGCTTAGCTCTGGAATGCTGCACGGTCTTGCTGGGTGCTGAATGACACTCGTTACAGTTTGCATGGCCCTGCGTTTGCACGCTCGCTTCTCACCTTCGTTTGTCTGTTCACACAGGCAACGCAAGGCCAGTGGGTGTGGTGCAGTCCTCAGTGTGTTTAGGCTTGGTTTTAGGTGGCAGGGAACAAGCTAAAACACTGAGGGCCATGTCCCCCCACATGAAAATCCGGCGTCCTAAAGCTCTGGTGACAGCCAGAACTGATTGGAGGCATCAGTATTGAATATTGAACCCAGTGCTGCATCGCACTTCAATGGTGACATCTTATAATCCATCAAAGTTTGGAAATGGTGCAAACAGAGGCCACTGATATGACTTGTGACCTAGGAAAAATGCTCTGTAATGAGAACTTGAGGGTGCCTAGTTTGTCTATTTAAAAAAAAAAAAAAAAAAAAAAAAAAAGAGGCAGCGGATGACTTGATTACAGAGGATAAGTATCTTTGCAGGGAAAATTACTAGGTGCTAATGGGCTTTTTAATCTAGTGACAAAAAGCAAAGATACGAAAGTGAAGTCAAAGAAATGTGAATTAGAAATAATAGGCATGATTTGCCACATGAGTAGTTAACTATGGAAACACTAGTAAAGGAATCCACAAATTCTCTGTATCTTATTTAAAAGTTATCAGTCTTTATTTGGAGGAAAGGGGAAGGAAAGAAAGGCTTTATTCGCACATGAGCTGCTGGGCTCAGCACTGCAGTAAGTGAAATCACTTGTCTGGGTCAAACAGGAGAAGGGATGAAATAATTGGGCTGCATTGGAATTGGCCTCAAACTTTGTTAATTTGAATTCGTCAGAAGATGCCTGTAATGCCCTGCAGTTCTGCCTGACCTCTGTCACCTCGCTGGGCTGGCTGGCCCTGGCACAGGAGGCTGTGCTGGTTTTGGAAGGCACGGTCAGGTCGGGAGGCTGTCTGGAATCGCTCTCGGTGTCCGGTGGAAGCTGGAGGCCTGGCCTGGGTGCCGAGTGCCCTCTGTCGCCTTGTGCTGTTCGTACAGCATCTGCCAGCAGAGGTGCAGACTCCGATGGGCAGGACACGCAAGTGTAACTACACCGAACAGATAAAGACCAGCTTGGTGTTATGCCCTGATCTGACACGGAAGCAACACAGGAGCTGCTGCTTTCTTTGCAGTTAGTGGAGAGACAGATGTGTCTGTGCAGTATCTGAACTGTCCTCCCCCTCTCTGCGGTCTGCAGAGAGCAGCTAGTCTCCCAGAAATCTTACTTGTGTGCCTGCTGTCAGATGTAATAAATCCATTTCATTTCTTTCATTTTGTGTTTTACTTTGCAGTACGATTATGAATACGATGAAAATGGTGAGCGAGTCATTCTGGGCAAAGGAACTTACGGCATCGTATATGCGGGACGAGATTTGAGCAATCAAGTCAGAATTGCTATTAAAGAAATCCCAGAGAGAGATAGCAGGTATAGTAAATGCAACTGATTCCAAATCTTGTGTGTTACATACTTGGATCGTTAAGTAACGTAACTAAAAATTTGATGCTTAGCGGGTAACTGACCTGCAAAGCCAGCAATAAATTACCTGTCTTTGGTATTAAATGGTCCCCTCAGTTTTTGTTTCTAGACAGAAAAATACCGAACCAAATGGTCACCACCGAGCATCTAGACTTTTTCAGGATTTGGCACTGTTGGGCTATAATGTATCTTCTTTCCAAAACAAATGCAGCTGAAATACAGAATCTCCTATGAATACCTTGTGAAAAGCCCTGTATTCTTATACACACACATGCGTGTTTTTATCATAGAACTATTCATATTCTTGGTCTATAGAGTTATTTAAACTCTGAACCTGAATTATTGATAGAGACATTTTCCTTTTCTGTTTATGCACAATTTGTTATGTAGTCCCTTAACACAAGACTAAAACATGTGGAACTGTGAAATGGTCTTTTCATCCACAGTTTTTAATGCAGAGTCATTTTATGGGCTTATTGATCTCCTCATTTATAAAGGTTACCACATAAAGACCAGATGGTTGATGTCCTTAGCAACTGTATATTTTAAGGATAGCACTGAATTTGTATCATGAATATAACGCTTTCCACAAATGTTGTAGTAGAAGTAGTAGCAAATCTGAGCATCAAATGCAATGTATTAATTAAAAAGATATTTTCATTCTTAAATTTTATGGTAACTTTTTTTTTTTTTGTAGTCAAGTGATGTAAGAGTTGTTTCTTAACAGATGATTTGTCTCAACCTTTAAAGTGACTGTCTGGCACACTGTAAAATGTTACTGTAGTCTATGATTTAGGCTGATTTTTCAGAAAACTAGCAAAGTAGTCACCTTTTGACACGGCTGATAACAGAAAGAGCCCCTCACTCAGCCCTGGTGAGGCTGCACCTCGAGTACTGTGTGCAGTTCTGGGCTCCCCGGTACAGGAGGGACGTGGAGCTCCTAGAGAGGGTTCAGAGACGAGTGACCAAGTTGATCGAGGGACTGAAACACCTACCGTATGAGGAGAGGTTAAACGAGCTGGGCCTATTTAGCTCAGAGAAGAGAAGGATGAGAGGGAATTTGATCAACATGGACAAATTCCTGAGGAATGATTATGGGGAGGAGGGGGTAAACTGTTCTCTGTACTGGCTGGTGATAGGACAAGGGGCAATGGTTAAGGTGAGGCATAGAAGGTTTCACCTCCGGGCGAGGAGGAAATTCTTTCCTGTGAGGGTAGTGGAGACGTAGAACATGTTGCCCAAAGAGGTGGTGGAGACTCCTTCCCTGTAGATCTTCCAAACCCGCCTGGATGCCACCCTGTGCCACGTGCTCTAGGTGAGCCTGCGGGTGTAGGGGGGTTGGACTAGATGATCTCTAGAGGTCCCTTCTGACCCTAAAGATTCTGTGATTCTGTGAAAAATAAATTCCTCCTTCTTTAATGGTTAAATAAATAATTTTTATAAAGGAAGCTCTTTTTATATAGGCAGAATTTCCCTTGGTGGCGGGAGGAATCAAATGTTGAGTGAATGCAGGCAGAATATCAGGCATGCGAAAGGTGACTTTTTGCCAATTATTTAAGCAGGAAATGGAATCTGTATTTCCAAGTGTCTTGTTTTCTTTTGCCTATTTGGGCTTTTTGGTTTAGTAATCTCATCTATTGGATAGCTTCTCCACAACAGGATGTCCCATATTTTAGCATGCTCCACTTTCTCTGTAGGAGGAAATATTGGGATCCTTGTTTGCACAGTGCTTATTCTACAGCTCATATCCGGAAGGAAATTGTTTTTAACCATATCTGTATCTCAGTTGTCTTAAAGAAGGTGCTGGTGTTCAAAACAGCATTTTCAAGAGCCTATTCATGGATGTCCCAATGGCTGTTCTCATTTTCATCTAGAATGTTTGACTGTGGGGTAAACCCACCATTTATGAAAAAAGGAGCATTATTTTCCAAAACCTATCTTATTGTTATTATAATTGTATTGGAGCCTACATGTTGACAGGAGACTGTAAAAACTTCTCCAGAGTTTTCTTTGTGTGCTGTAGGGGCACTCTTTTCGTTAAGCAGTAACTTTCTTTTGTCATACTTTGGAGAGATGTTCAGATGCCCCTACTTTTTCTTTTGGGCACATTTTTAAGAGTTCGGGCTTCACTTGCTGCTTGAGGCTGTGGTGGAGGTGAATGAATAACTACCTGGCCCCAAGGGAGAGGAGCTCACATGCATTTTTCCCCTCCAACTTGAGGCCAAGTGCTTAGCTTGCGCTCTTGGCACTAGCCACTCCTCTGGCTCTAGGGAGAGCTGCTTCCTCCAGCTCAATCAGCAGAAAGCCCAGCTAGGTCTGCCTTCTGTACGCCCCCACCAAAAGCAAATCAGGCCAAAAATAATCTGCCAGCTCCTCAGAAAACCAAAACATCGTCAGTGTTGGTGCAGGGGCTGTGCCGAGATCAGCCTGATGAAGGTGAACATGGCAGTAAAACTACTACTTTTAGTGGCAAGAAGCTGCAAGGTGAAGTTAGCTGTGATGGTTAGCATTTCCTCAGGGCATCCTCCTGGCACTCAGCACTCTACGCCGCGTCTTGCAGCTGAACTGACCGAGGAGGTCCGCGTCCAACATCTACTTCGGCAGTCTGAAAGTCTAGCTGCAGATTTTAATGCTTTAGTGGAAATGACCATTAGACTCAACATATTGCCTACATTTTGCCAGATAAAATATTAAATCTGGCAACTGACGTGATGGGGTGTGTGTGACTCACTCGTGGTTGGAAGGGAGCACATCAGCTTCTGAGGTACAGAGTCCTGGTGGTGTTCCACACTGGAAGGATTTGGACTTTAGAAATCTACCTGGCAAAAACACTGCTGAAACATGTCTCTAAAAAAATATTTCACCTTTGGCCAAGTTACATTTGATGAAATTGTTCTGAGTTCTTTACAACACCTCCCCATGAAAAGATCTGGTAGCTTTCCGCTCTTGATTTTGGATAAGCCCCCTGTATTAACTAACTGAAACTTAGATAGTAATTTGTTTTAATTATTGGGCTGGTTATTATTGTATGCTGACATTCTGGTTTGCTTTGGCCTTCGTGTGATTCCAACTATTTGCCCAAATGTTTGTTCTCCTCAAGCTGGACTGGAGAGCTCCTTTTCCACAAGCATTATTTTGCTACCTGTATTTGTTTATTTATATATGTATATATAAATATATCTAATATACATATATAAAAATATATATGAGAAGTAAACATGTATATGTATGATGTGTTTGTATATATACAGTATTATATGTTTTGCTGGATATAATGTTATTTCTAGGTAATTATGAGGTAATTAAATATAATTTTTGGTACATGGAGTTCATGACTACTGTTGTTAAAAACATCTGCTGCATAAGTATTATATGGCTGTACTGTACTGGAGTACTGTGCTGGAGTATTGTACTGGAGTACTGTACACAGTCCTCCAGTATTTGAGGTGCCATGTGTTTTGAATGACCTCAAGTGCTATGATAGGCAAAAGACTTTGCTTTTGAAAGTCAGCATTGTATAAAATGTTTCCTCTATTTGCAGGTACTCTCAACCTCTACATGAAGAAATAGCGTTGCATAAGCATCTCAAACATAAGAATATTGTCCAGTATTTGGGTTCTCTTAGTGAGAATGGCTTCATTAAAATATTCATGGAACAGGTGCCAGGTGGTAAGTTGTGGTTTGATGGATTTTGGTTTTCTTTTTACGTTTTAAAAATATAAAACCTGTAACACTGTAAACAGATATACTTTAGGCAAATATATTTTTTTGTTTTACATCTCTTTTTTGAATTAATGGGAAAAAATAGAAAGGTCAAGTACTTGAATTCTCTTGGTTGTGGGGCAGATAAGATAGGATACAAGGATAGCTCTGATCATTGCTGTGTCAAGTAAGCTCCCTCTGCCTGTGAACCTGCGAAGGCTGCTAGTCTCAGGTAGCTAAATCCTGCTAATGTGCATAGCTGTGGAGAGTGTGACTGATGACTGTTCCTTCTGTTTCACAAAAGAACTTGTAGCAGCCAGGCATAATAAAAATTCAGTTTCTAAGTTCTCCAGACATTTGGTGTGTGTACACAGGCACTCATGTGCATGCTTATCCTCCACTCTTTCTCAGTGTTCCTCTTAGGCAGCTTATACCCAGCCCTAGGAGGGAGATGAGCACGTTAATTAGGTGGCTTCTGATCGTCCTGTTTGCAAAAGCGTGTGCTCCTCAGCTGCAGCTGAGGCCAGTGGAAATATTTAAACTCTCTTTTCAATTACTTGGGCTGAGGATGATGCAAATGACTGTTATCCATGAGAGGCCTTTGGTTACAGAAGAGGAGCCTACCCTTGATTTGAGATTGCTGTTCGTGTCTGTTGATACTTTTCCCCCCCTGCCCCCTTTAGAAAAGAAAGCAGAATTTAATTAGACTTTACTCTTGCTTTTCTCCTTTCTAAAATTATAGGCAGCCTTTCTGCTCTTCTACGATCAAAATGGGGACCATTAAAAAATAATGAGCAGACAATAGGCTTTTACACCAAACAGATTCTTGAAGGATTAAAATACCTCCACGATAATCAGATAGTGCACCGAGACATAAAGGTGAGAAGCTGTCATGAAAATAGTGAATAAAAGCAGTAACGTACTGATCTTATGCTTTGCTTGGGAATGAAAGGAAGAATGGTTTGCTGTACTTTGAAATGATTAATAGATCATATGACTATAGTTTTGTTGTTGGAGTGACTTGCAGAGATTTAGCACAACAGTTATGTAACTATTTAAGCATTTGTTTGCATTAAAAAAAAATATGGAAGTTATTCATTGTCACATGCATTCCCTGCTATTCCACAGTGTTAATTTTGGTCTTGAATTATTTTGAAGAAATAACTTAGATTAGCACGATCATTTAAAATATGATAAAGATTAGATGTTTTTTCTTTTGCTGTTTTCAACTACATGATCAAAATTTCTTGAAAGCAACCAGGGATTGTGGAAGGGATATAGGCAAGTGCTTTGGCAGTGAGATTCCACTCCATCAGATCCATATTGTTTTCTTTTTTGTTTTTATTTTTTATTTTATTTTTTCACCATTTTGGTATTCTTTGAAAAGTTTCTCTAGATGGGGAAATTCTCTTTGAAATGAAGTTTCTTTATAATGGAATTACAGAAGGCAGGAACACTCCGGCGTCCTGTTTCATCACCCTAGTAAGAGCCTTAGGGAGCAATTGCTACATATTAAAGAGTGCATTCTAGAACTGTGCGTTGCGAGAAATCATAAGTGAATAGTCAGCAGAGAAAAGTAATGGGTCTGAATGTTCTGTTCTCCAGGGTGATAACGTACTTATCAACACTTACAGTGGAGTTTTAAAGATATCAGACTTCGGAACTTCCAAGAGACTGGCAGGAATCAACCCATGTACTGAAACCTTCACTGGTACGTGCCCAGAGAGCTCTTCCCTCACTCCAGCTGTGAGGGTGGGCTTGTGTGCCACAGTTGCTTAGCTTTTATTGACTTCAAGTCAACATATAAGGTTGCTGCAGTTTTAAGCTATTTCTGTATAGCTGATCCTCAGGTACAGATTGTCTGTGTGCACTGTTCAAAGAGAATGCTGTCTGGGGAGTTTCATTAGAGAAAGAAAGGTCCTCTACAACAGAGGAGTACTGTCTGTCTTCTGCCATGTTTGAGCCTGTCTCTTGCTTTGACTTCAGAATTGCCACCTGCGGAGCCTGTCCTTAACTTGATCCTCACTCTCCTTGCTAACTTGGTTTGGACTTGAAATCACTTAGAGGCACCATAATGCAAGATGAGAAGTGACTGTTATTTTAGTTCTATCCTCTATCAAACTGCTGCTCTCTAAATTCAACAAAATGCAGAGTGCCACATCAGGATGATTCCCCTACACCAGAGGAAATGTTCAGATCACCTGATCATCCAGACTTCATTCATTTACTTCCTTTGCCTCTTTGGATGCAGTTCAAAATAGTCTTCCTTATTTTAATCTTAATCTTGTAATACAATAAATGAAAATTAAAATTGACCTAATAGTTGTAATTGACTTTGTAGGGGACATGACCAGACAAGTAGATGATACCAGATGCTTTTAACACTGACCAATTTTAGCACCAATATTATGATATGCAATTTTGAATAGGATTTTGAGTTTTATGTCAACTATTTATGAATATTTTTTCATTGTGAATAAGAGCTTTTTTTAATCTCCTGATATTATTCATTCCTCACTGATTTTGTTCTTGGTTTTTTTTGTATTATTCATGTGTTTAAGTAAAAAATGAATACTTTTTTAAACAGGTACACTTCAGTATATGGCACCAGAAATCATAGACAAAGGCCCCCGTGGCTATGGGAAAGCTGCAGACATCTGGTCTTTGGGCTGCACAATTATCGAAATGGCTACAGGGAAACCCCCATTTTACGAACTGGGAGAGCCACAGGCAGCTATGTTTAAGGTCAGACGCCTTCCTTGTACCGCTCAAACCAGTATTTGTAAACACAGGAAATCTTATGACTGTTTTGGAAAAGCTAGAATTAGAGATTGCAGGAAAAGAAGATAAAGGAAATGCCTGGTTAATGAGGATATTAAGAAGAATGAGCTAATTCAACTGAGTGGGAGTATTGTATAGTTTTGAAGAGAGTAATTGAGCAATAAAACAGCTATTCACCAGCCTGGGTATTTAAAAAAAAAAACAACCCATAAAATAAAAGCTGAGAAAAGAAGTAGTTTTCTGTTCTGCTTCTCTTGGAACTGGGTTTTTATGTAGTTTGAATAACTATACAGTTTGTAATAATATCGTCCTTTGGATAAATTAAGTTTTAATAAAGTAGTTACTGTAACATAATGTCCAAATATGGTAAAGATCTTTTTGATACTGATTAATATTTGAGAAAAGAACCATGTAGGCCACTGTGTTCTCCTTCATTTGTCTCAGGTGGGAATGTTTAAAATACACCCAGAGATTCCTGAATCCATGTCTGCAGAAGCCAAGGCGTTCATACTGCGCTGCTTCGAACCGGATCCTGATAAACGAGCTTTTGCTCACGAGCTACTTGTAGATGAATTCTTGAAGGTTTCAAGTAGAAAAAGAAAGTCTCCATCAAAGCTCTCAGGTATAGTGTGGGTGAATGCACTTTGGAAATTTTATCTAGATAACAATACTGTTTCCTAAAACTGCTGGTTTAGTCTCTAGGATGGAAATGGTAGATCCCCATTTCAACTGAACTGTAATCATCATCTTTTCCAGCATCTTGCTGCGGACGGACTGTAGTATTCTAATGTCACAGTGGCACAAAGCAATTCAAATAAATACATTTTCTAAGTCTTTTTTCTGTCTTTGTGCAATCTATTTTTAATGTGCATATTTTTTCCTTGAAAGAGTGCACAGTGTGCTTTTTGTATAAAGCCATAATGCGACGTTAAGCCTCAGCTGAGTTTTCTATATGAGCAGGAAAATCTTTTGTTCCATGGCAAATGTACACATCCTGCATTGTTTTTCTTTCATGTGCTAATTCCCTGCATAGTTTTTCCTTCATGTGCTAATTCCCCGCAGCAGTCTGAATTATGGGACATAACCAAGGAGTTTTGAGAGTAGAAGTAAAATATTTTTATGTACATGTATTACATGCATATGAAAAAGGTGCCTTCGGCTTTTTTTTTTTTTTTTTTTACCTAAAAGAAGAAAAAAAATCAGATTAGAGATAAAATTAGATGAGAATTTTGACCTCTTTTTCTAAATTAATTTTGCATTTCATGAAAGTATATTTATCTAAAAGGAGACTGCAGACAGGAGAACTCAGGTAGTTGGTACGTAAAAGTGGGAACAGAGTTACCCTTTAGAATGTGCTTGTATCTTCTCAGTTGATTTTAGAATGTTTAACTTGTTTTGCTTTTCTTTCACAGCTCTTTCTGCTAGCTCAAATGGTAAGTTTTGAGATATTTTTCTATCAAGCCTACATGTGTAGATACTGTTGCTACCACTTATTCTGTAATAGACTACTCCAAAACATAGCACAGAGAAGTGGGCATAATTAGGTAAAGTGAACTTTCTCTGTCGGGAAGCTTTAATTCTTTGTGTGGATTTAAAATGACTATTTGTAATCAAACCAGACTATAGCTTGCTTGTCTAGGCAGGGGGCATATATAGGTTTGAATAGCTACATTGCTGCTGTAGGGCCATTCAGAGGAAATTTGAAGAGGATACCAAAAGACTGCTGTTTGTTATAGCAACAAAGCCAAGGTTTGTAGAGAAAATTAACATAAATATTTTTATTAGAAATTTTTTGAAAAATCAGAATGCATTTGGGATATTTTGTCTGGCCTGGGTGCATAATACTCTTCTTTTTCAGAAAATGGGGAGGGTGGAAATAAAACAGGAACAGTTCTTTCTATGGTGATTTTAAAACATTAAAGCATGTTTTAAAAAATGTGTATGTATGGAGTGTGTAGCAATGGCTTCTGGCAGCACTTGGGTCCGTGCTCTTGATTTTAAAAAAATCTGACTTAATATGCATGTTTATTATTCAAGATTATGAACTATTTGAACTGGAACAAAGCAATCTGATTAAAACGATCTGAAAATATATTTTCTATATATTTTTGTACACATCAGTATATGCGGCTTAATGCTATCGATCTCTTCTTTATCAAGTTAAATTCTTGCAAGGTAGCAAGATTTGGGTAGCTTCTCTGTGTACAGAGATACCTCATCATTTCTGAGAGTGCATATTGATGATATGGAATGCTTGTTCACTGCAGTGGTGAAATTTGCCAAGTTAGCTTGCAAAAATCCCAATATTTCCATATCTGATGAAGCTTTTCAATAACACTGTGTCTAACATATTATATTCCAGAAGAATGAGTTATAGGGATTTTTTTTATGTTTGTGTGTGTGTGTGATGAACATTAAAAAAGACTAGAGCCTTTTTTTCCCTCTGAAAGAATAACCTTTTTATTTCAAGATTGTGATAATGCTATTTAACTCTAATTTTCTGAACGTTTCTGTATGACTAGAGTATCTTCGGAGTATATCCTTGCCTGTTCCAGTTCTGGTTGAAGATACAAGCAGCAGTAGTGAATATGGCTCTGTCTCACCTGATACAGAGTTAAAAATCGATCCATTCTCTTTCAAAACAAGAGCTAAATCCTGTGGAGAAAAAGATGGAAAGGGAATCCGGTCCCTTTTTCTGAGGTAAAGAGCTACCTGGCATTTATGTCACCTAGTAGATTAGGAACATTGCATTAGGATTATTTTGTTAATGTTTCTTTTTGTCTTTCCTTAAGCATCCCAGATGAGAATTTTGAAGATCACAGTGCACCTCCTTCACCTGAAGAGAAAGATTCTGGGTTCTTCTTGCTGAAGAAAGACAGTGAAAGGAGGGCCACTCTTCATAGGATATTAACTGAGGACCAAGAAAAGGTGGTGAGGAACTTAATGGAAGCTTTGGCTCAGGTAAAGTAATTTCAGAGGACAACAGAAAAATTACATATTTTGAAGACTTGTCTGCAATTAATTTCAATTAATTTGAACATTTAAATACACATACTAAAGCAATCAAACAAAAAAAAGAGCTTTGACTCTGAAAGCACATACAATGCAAGTAGTAAACGGTTTATTGTTTTACTGAGGCTCTTACATATGCCTCATGTCATTTGTAAGTAGTATAGCTGTATCTGGATTTTAGTGATGGCTGAGCAATGGAAAACTTGTGTTCATGATACTGTATTTTTGCCAGTGATTTCCAAACAGATCTAATTGAGGGTGTGAGATTGACTAAGGTAGAACAGATCAGCTCCAGAGATGATTGCATGCCTTTCTTGCAGTGTTCTAGCTGGATGTCTTGATAGACAGAGGGTTAGGGTTTGTGGTGTGCTCTGGCCTTGCATTAGGTTATTGCACGTAAACCACGGGGCTGACTGATACCTCAGTGCATTTCAACCAACAACCATCAAATTGGAAGGAAAAAGTCAAGGAGTGGACCTTCCACACAGCAGTTTGAGAGCACATATGGAGGAGAGGGAAAATAGAGTAAAAGGGGGTGCCGAGTTGCAGAAAACAAAAAACCAACTGCAGAGTAACCTTTGGCACTTCTTTGTGGGGATGATTGTGATGTAGTAGTTCAGGATGACTCTGAATAGATTAGGCCGCTCCTATCCTGCTAGATATTGCAACACAGAGTTTAGACATGTTTTTCAGGAGTGTTTGTAAATTCTTAGTAGTTATTTGACTCACTTCATTCTCAAGGCTGGATATCACATGATGTTTGTATAAAATGTGGTAAATCAGTTTCTAAAGGTAGTAGTGGTTTGACAAAATGATGCAATCCAATATGATTCTCATGCATGTATCACAGTTAATGTAGTTGGGCTTGCTTTCATGCTGATAAGAAAAGCTTCTAACTCTTGGAGGAAGAAAAATAAATGAAATTTGTAATTGTAGAAAGCAGTAGAGATGCCCAGGTTCCTTGCTTTGCTGCTGTAACAGATATATCTGTTAGCATGTGTATGAAAGGAATAACCAAAGTGAGTGTGGGAGGCTGAAAATTGCAAGATGTAGAGAGATCTCTAGTTCAGACAACTTGAGTATGAAACGTCTTTCAGCCCCCGGGGATATCCTTCAGTAGGATGCAGAGCACTGGCTCCCAAACACAGCTTGCTGCCTCAAGGAGAGGGACCGTCTTCTGCTGTGGAAATCCATATCTCTAGTCTCCATAAACACTTAATTTTCTTCAGAATGAGTTTCTACTCTTGTATGTTGAACAGTCAGAATGGTTTTATCTTTCTGATTTCATTTGTAGATCTGGAAATGAAATTTTTATTCAGTTGGCATAACTTTGAAAAGTAAATACAGTCCTCTGGCTGTTACCTAGATACATACTCTGATGAATACTTTTGAGCTTTTTGCTATCTTTGCAAAAAACACAAAAGCTTCTAAAAATAGGTAGATGAGTGGTAGATTATGGTATATTCACTACACTTAGAGAGTGAGAGGTTGGAGGCCCACTCTAAGAACAGGTAAATGTGAAAGTCACATATCAAGAGAAATAAGACATGCTTGGAAGAAATGGTCTTGGAGTGTTTTGCTTGACCTTCTTATCTCCTCTTGTAAAAGCTACTGTAGGACTTCACATGTTGTCTCTCTGCATAGGTTGAATTTATGCTTGGAACAGAGAAATGATACCGTTACTGTTGCATACTTTATGCTCACATGCAAGAAACCAAGGCACTGCCAAGTACCTATTTTGGCAAGTAAAGGAGTAGTTTGTAGCATTTAGTGGGCAGTACATTTGGTCACATCTCTTTGCTTCTGTTAGGTCATGCATGCAGGCTACAATCTGTATGTGTACTCCAGCAACTACCGTAAAGCAAAGCCAGCTACTCATAAGTCACATTGTAGGAGCAGGGAGCTCAATGGTAGAGCTCTTGGCTACCGCATCATAACGTGACCTCAGCTACACCGCTGCCTTCGCTGTAGCAGTAGACTTTCTGGAAATCTCTGTAGCCAGGTGACATTTTTGGCTTAAGTCCCTGGGTACATTTCAAAAGATAACTCTCAATACTATTTCCTTTCTGTCCCTCTGACAGGGAGCTGAAGAGCCCAAGCTGAAATGGGAACATATCACAACACTTGTTTCCAGCCTCAGAGAATTTGTGCGGTCCACGGATCGTAAAATCATCGCAACGACTCTGTCGAAGCTGAAACTGGAGTTAGACTTCGACAGCCACGGGATCAGTCAGGTGCAGCTGGTGCTGTTCGGCTTTCAAGATGCTGTAAGTTGTCATTCTCCCAAAACTTGGTGTGTGGTGAACCCTCAGAAAGTATCCAAACTAGAAGTCAGAACAAATGGAACTTTAGGAACTTCTTTTCAGAGTTACTGTAATGAGAATATTTGAAGGCTCTTAGTTTCTAGTGATAAAGGAAAAAGAAAGAGGAAAGACCACAGCCACAATTTGATTTGGTTGCTGTGGGATCATGTGGCAGGATGCAGAACCTTAACACAGCTGTTGACTGTCCAGTGTTCTCTGAATAAAGATTTAGAAGGTTCACCAAAGTTGTACAAAGATTATACCATATACTGCAGTAGAAGAGCCAGGAAAAAATCTCATTTTAAGTGATTTCTGCTAAATAAGACCAGCATTGAGCTTAAGGCTTATTCTACATAAATGCAAAACTCTTCAACTCAACTTCCCTTATAAACAAATTCATTAAGGCACTTTGTGCCCCAAGTTATAGTTTGTCTGTCTTATGATACTGCATTGAACCCATCTTTTGGTGTTTTTTTCTGCCAAATTAAAGCATTTTCATTTCAATTTACAATAAGCTGAACAAATAGTAATAAAAATAGCTTATATTCTTTTTACGTGAGGTGGAACCTTGAGAGCATTATTTTTGTCTGTAATTAATGCAAAATTTATGTTTTCCTGTGGTGAGCGAGGAAGCACAGACGTGAATAACCTTTAAATAGCTAGTTTACTGAAACCAAATGTTTTTTCTCCTTACAGTTTGTATTTAGATATTAGCCACAAACAATCAGACTCGATGCTTAAAGTGAATAATTGATGTAGGAATTGTGGAAATTGCTCAAGGGTGCTGAGCATCCCTGTGTTTGGACTGGTATCATATAGTAAAAATGAATTGACAATCCAAGTAGGCTTTCAAGATGGATGATTTGCGAGCACTTGAGCCTCGGGCACTCCGAGAGGTAAAAAGAGCTTTCAGGAAGGGCTGCACGGCATTTATACTGTTGCCCAGACTGCACTGGCAGAGAATTACATGCTCTCTACCAAAACAAAACTCTCATGTGTAAGATGAATCTGTAAGGAGAGGTTCCCCCAGGTGAGAGGCTTTTCTCTGACTCTTCATTGTGAGTATACTTCCTTTTAACAGCTCTCCATTTAGTCTCATATTGCTACTGTTTTGACCTATGAAATAAAAATGTACTAGATCAGGAGAAATAATGATTTCTGTGGTAGGTGGAACACTGAAATCTATGTTCGTGCCAATCTCTTGGGTGCCATAGAGACTGGGATCCTGCTGAGAGCCAGGAAAAACGGTTCCTTGTTCTCAGGGCTTAATAATGTAATCTGAGGTAGTGAGGCTTAATGCTCAGGATATCCTCCTCAGAGCAGCCCTAACAAAACTTCTGTGCTGTGTCCTAAAAATCCAAATCCCTGTCCTGTGGATGTGCCCGGTTGTGGCGGAGCGGCCTCGGGGCTGCCGCGGCTCTGCGCAGGCTGCGTCAGTGCGCGGGCAGGAGGCCGGCAGAGGAGCGGAGCTGCCCCCAGGGCCGGGGCAGCCGGGGCCAGCGGGAGCTGCCGCGGCCGGGCAGCATCCCCGCAGCGCAGCCGCCTCCTGCACAGTGTCCAAGTGCCACCTCGCGGCTGCTGGAACCCCCGCGTGGAGGTGTCGCGCTCCGCGGAAACACGGGGGCACTGGGGATGGTGCTTGGGATTAACAACACTAGCCTCGAACACGTCTCCCGAAAGCAGCAACTGTGTGACTGCGCTTACTGCTTACAGAGAGGCTCTGCCTGTCTGACAGAAAATCAAGCTTATTTTTTTTCTTTCAGAAGATGTACAAGTATCCTCTTGCCACATATTTCAGTAAGCTGTAGTTGCTGCTGATTATTTTTTTTTTCGCATAAGGCTTAGAGTGTTTTTTATAACTTTCTAAACGTATGTGTTCGTGCACCTTTTGGATTTTACAGATTCTACTGATTTTGACTCTTTCCCTACTTGAAAAGCAGCATTAAGACTGTTCTCGGCTATTGCCATTTATTGTGGCTGGCTCTTTTGTTTCAGTGCCATCGCCTCGGCTGCTTCTTCCCTGTCATTTGAGTGTTGAAAAACTCTTTCCCTTAGATAGAGACATTCCTGCAAGTTGCACAGAGCATCCATAGGGTCTGAAGACAAAGTTTGCAACAGGCCTGTAGGGAATTGGGAGTAACGCAGTGTAGGCAGTAAACAAAAAAGGAGAAGGAAAGAAAATGGCACAAAATACAAATATAAGGTCCCCAAGCCATTTAAACCAGTAATAACTATTTTCTGAATCAAAAGGAAGTAGCATTACATGAGGTCTTTGATATTTCCTACAATTGTACTTTAAAATGGATAACTGTATTACCCAGGCAAAGCCGTCAAAAAACATGCCAAAAAATAAGGAGATTAATTATCTTGAGTTATGAGACTTTCATAATATAGTCCTTGCTTTTTGTCTTGGGGCACACATTTTTCAGTTTCTGCCCACGAACATGAAGGTTAAATAAACTTCAGCATCACATTTGTCAAAAATCAGCTATCACAGGAATTGGTACTTCATGAAAAATACAAAATATTGGAAGACGTGCTAGCTTCAGCCATCTTATTGCAGTTTTGTAATTATTTTCTTCATTAAATGGCAACATGAAATAAGTTTGAGTTACCTGCTGTGGTGCAGCACCTGTAAGTTCAAACTTTGTATGTAATGCTGATCATATATCACCTTTTAAAGTTCTGGGGGATGTAATACCTGACCTCTCTATCGCCAGGTAAACAGAGTTCTCCGAAATCACAACATCAAACCACACTGGATGTTTGCACTGGACAGCATAATTAGAAAAGCTGTGCAGACTGCTATTACCATTCTGGTCCCAGGTGAGCCAATTCTTAATATTTGGCAAGTATTTGTTGCCTGATCCCTTTACATGTGCCTAAGAGCAGCAGTTACAGTGCTTCACTTCATATTCTGAAATGAGCATTTTCCTGTTTCTCAGCTCAAACATTTCCAGGTGAGCTGTCCAAATGATTTTGGAAACCACCTTCCTAAGATGTGTGATTAAAGCTATTTTGCAAATTAGTAGCCAGCTACTGCTGCACCCAGGTGTCATTTTTGAGGGCACAGTAGTGTTCCTTGAAACCCAAAGGAGAGCTAACCTACCCAGCACGTGTAGATTTTTGAGCCTGTTTCACAAAGCACAGATCAATGGTTTGCCTTTCTGAGCCCTCAGAAGTCTCCTGGTAAGAAGCTGTCCGAAGCAGATAATCAGCAGGGTGCTGCTTGAATACTCTCTTCTATGGCAGCAGAATAGGTGGCTTAGCTGAGGGAAGGATTCCTTGTAAACGAAGCAGTAAACCTGCTCTGCTTACCTGGTTTACCTATTTCAACGGTTTTCTCTGCTGCTTCCTGGTGTCTAATCCCTTCTCCCCTGCCCTCTGCTGGAACTAATGGTGAACTATGCTTTACTGCTCCAACTCTAAAGTAAAAATGATTTGGTTCCTGTTTTCTGCAGTGGGTAAAGACTTAAATTATCAACAGGGGATCTGAAAATTCCAGTAAAATATATTGCTCTTCCTGTTGCTCTTGGTATTTTCCACATCCCCAGCACAACCAGTAAGGCATGAATAGGCTTTCTGTGAAGCTTGTAAGCCACAAGGAAAATCTAACTTTTGACTAGAACACTGGGTTAAACTTAAACTAAAACTGCTGTCTCAATGGGTTTCAGACCCTGATCTTCTGCCTTTTCCTTAAGTGCTTTACCCAGTTTCTGATTACTCCTCTCACTCACTTCTGATTATTTGTTTCCACACGGATAACATTTAATTATCAGGGGTCTACTATTTCTAAAAACAGTAGTGTTTAAGGGATGGCAAGCAGTAGATATTATATTGTTACGCTTATTGCTGGATGACTTGCATGGGCAAAACAAAATCCCATCTGTTCCTACTAGTTCCAGACATTTAAAGAGAGACCCAACATTTGCCCAGTGTAATAACTCTGCTTGAGTAACTGCTGTACAATAAATCTGCTTTCCTTAATTTGGACTATAAGCACAGCCTTGATGCTTTCAGCCTTGAAATGAGTATAACATTGAAATGAAGAATCGGATCAAGAAACAAATCGCGATTTTAGAAAGAAGTGGAACAAGCTTGTCAGGTTTTTAAAAGAAAGGAAAAACTTCCAGAAAACAAATTTGATTCAGAAAAGTATATGTTTTGGGAGGAGACTGAAGGGAGTGCTCAGCAGTGAGCAGTTACAATTGAAGGAAGGAAGGAAGGAAGATTTATTATTAAATGGTTAGGATTAAACAGATGTTGTTACAATAATGGATTTTGTAGGAATATCACAGCCCTTACATACATATTTTGCATGGCTGGTAAATTCTGTTAGGTAGCTTAAACGGAGTATGTATACTCAGGTTTACTCAGGTTTGTATCAGAGTATGCATATAGCTTTGTGTCCACACACAAACACACATTGTGGACATACATTGTTACAGGATAGGCGGAGTTATACCTGATAGGTCAAAGGGAAGTTTTCTCCTTTAATTCTTGGGAAGGGGAAGGGAATTCTCGAGATAATAGAGGTTCTCTATATCTTTGGATGTAATTTTTGGTAAATATGGTATTCTTATAGTGAGAGAGTGCTAAGTATGACAGCACCAGGAATATGAGCACCAGAAATATTTGGATGAAAGAAAAATAATGGTTATTTATTTAATAAAATAAATTTTTAAAAATTATTATTTATTTAACAAAATGATTCAGGTGCGATACATGGAGAAATCACAAACTGCTTAGAACATAATAAAGAAAAACCAAATGCTTCTGCTACATAGAGTACTGCAGCTTAGTACCAGAAAAGAGATTTGGGGATTATTTTGGAAAACCTCTAAAGCTTCCAATCCCCTGTGCAGCTGCGAGACATTCACGAGACATAGAGCTGTTTTGCCTGATAGCTGTGAGAGAAATCCAAGGCAGCAGGAGCGGTATTAATTGATAGCCAGCAACCCTCATTCACGAAAAATAAGAGAAGAGCAGCAGGCTCGCCCTGGCGCTTGGCAAGAGCCAGGCCAGTCACTGCAGTGGACAACAGAGAGCTGTCACAGGGCAGGCTCTGCTCGCGCTGCTGCCCTGGCCGGGCATTGCACAGGGTGAGCAGGGAGAGCCCGGCACAGTGTGACAACGGTGCCGGCCAACGTGGAGTCCCATGCATCCAGATTTTCACCTCCACCGTGCAGCAGGCTGCAGCGTGTGTGTTGCAGTTGTCTGAGTGGTCTTAAAGCTCCTGGAAAATATCTTCTGTTGTCTTGCTACAGACATTTCAGGTCTGGTTTAACCAAAGCTCCAGGATCATCTGTAATTACACACTTAAGCTTAGTCTTGCTTTAATTTTTGTTTGATATTTTTTCTTCTGCTTATGCTTTAATGTTCCTAATAGAATTGAGGCCACATTTTAGTCTTGCGTCTGAAAGTGATACGGCAGACCAGGATGAGATAGAAATTGAAGAAGACCAAGAAGGACAGCCTCAGAATCAAGCTGTCCAGCAGCCTTGCATCGTCCTGGAAGATGCGGTAGCTACCTCAGGTGTGAGCACGCTCAGCTCTACGGTGTCCCATGACTCCCAGGCTGCCCACAGATCGCTGAGTGTCCAGCTGGGGAGGCTGAAGTTAGAGACAAACAGGTAAGTCTGGGTAGATGACAGGATATCCTGGACTATTTGTGACAGTATGTATTGTTTTACTCATAAAATGCGTAGGTTACAATACAAATGACAGTATCAACAACCCATAGTACAGCAAGTATTTAGTTTAAGTGAGGGTCAGCATTGAGTGGTGCTTGGTATCTTGTATTAATTTTGCTGTTCATTTCCAAACAAGAGTGCTACAAGTTAAGGTCTGACTTGATTTCAGGTTCCCTTTCAAGGAAAGTCTGAAAAAGTTGAGCTTGCTGCCAAGCTTCTGCTCTTTCTCTCCTTCATATGCGGTGTATGGCTGATGAATGGTGTTGTGTTTTGTTTCTATACAGGCAGAACTTGCTGTTCCTTTCTGTAGTTATTCTTAGGGAACAAACACAAGCTATTTGACAGCCACACATAAACTGTTCAAGTAAACTGCATCAGACTTGTTTTGTGCACAGAACTCAGTGAAGGAGGATCAGTGCTTACAAGCCCTACGTTTTTATAAAAGACATTTTGTTTATCAGAGAAAGATGGAGAAATAAGTGTGTTTAAAAGAAGAAACAATCCTTCAATCTATATTTTGGATTTTTCATCAATTACATGCATCATTCTGAAGCTAAAAAGTGTTTCTTTTCTTTCTTTGAAAAAACAAGTCTGTTGTTGTGCCAAAAATTTGTTTTCCAGATAATTATATTTTCTTTGCTTTTAAAGTACATTAGCCAGCCTGCTCAGAGCAAATATTTTAGCTTTTGCAGGATCTGATTTATGGCAGTGGATTTCCCAGTAGTCTGTCCTTGTCTCTGTCAGGAAGGTCTCCAGTTTGAGTGACTCCCAGATGACAGTACTAATAAGATCTTTGCTTTCCTGAAAGCTCTAAGCTAGTTTAAAAAATGTATGCTTCCTTTCCATAACTTTACAGGCTACTGGAGGAGTTGGTGCAAAAGGAGAGAGAATTTCAAGTCCTCTTACATCAAGCTATAGAAGAAAAAGATCAAGAGATCAAAAATCTGCGTCTTAGGTCACAGCCAATACGTAAGTGAGGAGGGATTTCAAAGATGTTTTTCATACACACAAAAAAAGATAGCAGCAGCTAAACTTCTGTTTCTCTTATTGGCCCAGCCTCAACAAAGTGTTTTACTGTGCTGCTTCTGGTAGGATCTGCTCTGAAGTAAAGATTCATATTATGGGAATAAGTAACCTGATTTGTTTCAGTAATCACAGTACATAGAAAGGGATGATTCAGATATTTTTTGTCTGTGATCATATTGAAGAGGGCAAGAATCTTTCCTACAGAATAAATATTATTTCTAAAGGGGATGATCTAGTATTGTTAAGTATGTGTCCTTTGAATTGCAGACTGTTCTCCTAGTTGCTTTGGAAGCTCAAGAGGATCTATTTCAGGAGATGTAAATGCAGCTTTACTGAGTTTGAGGCACATCTGTGGCAGGGACGGTGGAAGCGCTCGTGCTGTTCGGTGTTTCAGTGCAGTGTGTTTCCGAGAAATGTTGCTTTCCAAAAGCTGATCCTCAGTCTGAGGCATTGTCAACACAGTTCGATCACTTACACTGAACAATATAGTGAAATCAACGGAAGAACCTTCATGGAGACACAATTACAGTGATACTGATGTGCCTTTTACTAGTAAAGTTGTTCTTGAGAGGATAGAAAATGCATCTGTACCATGTACTCATATTTCTTTAAATGTCTTTGTGTTTCAGACTACTTTTTAGTAAAATGGCTTTATCCCTAACCAAGTAAAATAGTTTGTGTATAGCTGCCTATAGCTGCTTATGGACTGTCATTCAGTGTGTGAGCTCCAGGAACTGACATATATCTTTATTTATAAGGACACTGGTGTTCTAAAGTCGAGAAAACACTTGGTGCTTCGCGGGTCAAAAATGACAAAAGAATTCTTCGGCAAGGCATAACCTTGTCTCAAAAATTCTTGTTCTAGATATTCCTGGATTGTCCGTCTGTCATCGTCATTCCACTGGCACGGGGACTGAAGACCCTGATCTCATAAACTGGCTGAGTGTTCACGGAGCTGATGAGGATACCATAAGCAGGGTAGGAATGGTATTTTCTGCTCAATTTGTGACACGGTTGCAGTATTGTTTTGAGACACAAGAAGATCCCCAGGTTTTTGATTCACTTTTTATCACATTTTGAGATCAACTTGTGGCTGGGGTTACAAAAAAAGTATGAATATGGAAGACTTTCATAAAAATGTAGCATTGTTAATAACCTGATTAGACATAAGAGGATAAATTGTTCTGTATGATGAAGACTGTTGCTTTAGTTCATAATTCCTCATTATCGTGACAGGCTTTGCAGCAGTTCCTGTTGATTATACTTGGATACAGGGTAGATGTTCATGCTTAGCTCGCTGTGTTAAGTGAAGGTTCCTGAAGTAGATGTCCGGTCTGTAGGAAAGATGTCATTTCAGAGGTGCTGAGGTTTTCAGAATTTCAGCTGACTTGGTAAAACCCAGGTGTAGCTGTTGTACCTACAGATCAGATCAAAACTTCCTAGAAATTCAAGCAAGGTTAGATGCTGCTTTTGAAAAGATAGATCTTAACTCTTGTTTTTATTTCTTCATCCATGTAACCTGGGGTATTCATTTTGCCCTAATTTATATTGAGTTATAAGTACCACATTTTAGCTCAATTCTAGATTTAATCTAAACTTAAACATCTGTATATAAAGCATAGGAAATTGGGTTATTTTTCTAGCCAAGTTTCTGCTTAAACTTTTTTTTTTTTTTCCTGCAGTTCTTGTCTGAAGACTATACATTAATGGATGTTCTCTGCTATGTTACACGGGATGATCTGAAATGTTTGCGACTGAGGTAATGCTTCAGACAAGCAGTAACAGTTTTAAATATTTCTTTTTATATTGATGCATTCCTGGTAATACGCTGATAATGTTTAAGTTTTAAAAAAAAAATCCCTTAACCTCCCTTTAAAAGAAAGCTTTACTTTGAAAAATAAGCTTTTTCCTTCATGTCTGGAGACACTGGATGTCTCACTAGCAATTTGCTCTTATGTTAAGAGGACGATAACTTGACCTTAGGTAGTTTTTTATTGTCAAAAAGCTGCAGAAATACTTATGGACTGCAACTGACACTAGGCTGTATCTAACCACACCAAGTGTGTCTGCCAGTGCGGGACAAATTTTAAGTAGAAATACTAGAAATTGCCAAACATTGTGTGTGCCTCTAAGCTTATTGTAAAACATATATATATATGTATAATATTAAACAGATGGTAAGATTTTCCTAATAGACATTATCATAATGATGGCAGTCTGTTGTTGGTTATACATGTCACTGGCACCAGAAGTTTGAGTTCCAGAAAGAGGCACCTGAAGAGCGGAAAGACTGCCCTGTACCACAAGCCGAGAAGGCGTCTGTCCCCTATTGGAGTGTCACGTGTTGCATATGGTCCTCCCTGAGTTTTAGGAACAGAATTTAATTGATCAAAACTAGAGCAAAAAGAAACGAGCGTGCCCCTGAGTGGGAGTGTTTCCAGGCTGTGGAGCCGTAGCTGTGTGGTGAGCGTCTCTGTGATTTCCCTTTGCAGAGGAGGGATGCTCTGCACGCTCTGGAAGGCCATCACTGACTTTCGAGAGAAACACGCCTGACGCTGACATCTGCCCGTGCCTCCCGGCAGAGGGGCGAGGAGTTCCTTTCGGCACGGGGCAGGTGTGCTCTCAGAAGGACTGTTGCACTTTAATCCAGTATTTGTTTACCAATGTTAAAAACACTGCAGCTTCCTGACTGCTTTCACTCCCACAAGCCCTACGAAATATGTAAACAACCTGCAATGTTATTTTACTTAAAATGTTTTTACATGCAAGTTTTTCAAAAATTAAGATAAAAAAAGCCACAAAACTTTACTAACTCATGACCTGTTAAAGTAGCCAACGTTAATTTCATAGAAAACAAAATGATGTAAGATTTCATGTGACTGTGCATCACTGGAACAAAACCAAAATGTGACAACAACTTCTCACGTTTATTTTTCTTTGTAATATATCTCAGTAATCTGTAGAACTTCATAATTTCAATCACAATTAGATACTTTTCTTTTAGCATACAAGATCTAAAAGTAATTGTTTTTACCTACTGCCTAGTTTAATATTGTTTATTTTTGGTAACTTAAGTTCTATGGTGCATTTGTTCTAGACTTGTTTATGTACTACTGAACTGTACCAGTTGCATACACCAGAACCATAGTAATGTTAGCTTGTTCTAAAGCTATCTCTGACACACACAGTTAAAAATAAAGAGAACCTAAGAATTACTTTTTCTTATATTTTTGGACTTTTCAAATCATAAAGGTGTAGAACTGGAAAATGTTGGAATAAAAAAAAGAGGAAGAAAATCATACTGAGTATCAGAGAGACCTTTCTGATGTGTTACAATTGCTGAGATTTTCTTTTGATAATCACAGCACTAAATATTTCTTGTTTTCTTGTTTAGTCTAATTCCAGCAGCAATTGATAACCCAGGGACCCAACAATTTATTGTCTGGAGAAATTCAAGAAATTAATATCCAACCTGCACACAATGAATAGTCATTCTGGCATGTTGTGTCCTTCTGCATTTATTTGTTTAGTCAAGATGCCTTTTCTCCTGCATCATGGAAAAGGACAGTGGATGTTCCCTATCCATCCACACTTGCCTGTCCCTCCAGCACTCCAGCTCTGGCTAACATCAGATTCTTTGGAGGTGACTGCAAAAAATTCTAGTGATTAAGGCTTGATTTGAAAACAAGCCTCTTCATAAACTTGGGTAACCAGAGAACAGCTTGTCCTGAATTCTGCCTGTTTAATAAATATTTAAGTAAAATATATATTTTTTTCTAATCAGATGTTGTCCTAACACATACATAGTAAATTTGCTGCCTGAAAAACAACAAAATTGTATACAGGAAAGAAACAGGCTAACCAAACAGCAACAAGAACAACAACAAACTTTCTTTTTAAACCTCCTGAAGATAATTTCCCAGGTTTGCGTACAGTCACATTTTTGGAATGACATGAATCTACCCACATTTCAGGAGATACACAGCTATTATTTAACAATCTCTACTGCCAGGTGACAGCAACAGCATTTCAAGCACCAGGAAAACCATTTGCGGAGCTTATGACACGCAAAACCCGAAGCAACTAAAAGCTGCCTCCATGGAAAGGGGACCTTGGCAGATTCCCCCAGTTCCGTATGAAATGGGACGCGCTGTCGCGTAACCGCTGCAGCTCGGAGCCGGGGCTCCCGGCAGCTGAACCAAACGCAGCTGCAGCGCTCCGCATCGACACCGAGAGCCGCCGCTCGGCGCTCGCCTGCCCGCGGCCTGGCCTCCTTAGCGGCGCTCACCCCGATCCTGCGTTTGCAGCGTGGAGCAGAGCGCTCTGGGGTGGCTCCCGGCGTGGCCGGCGCGGGTTTGATGGGTTCAAGCACACCGCAGCACCGGGACGGCTTTCCAAGGGCCGGGCGCGGGGTCCGTGCGCTCGCTCGGCTCCTGCCTCTGCATCCCTGTCTCGGGCGGCCAGCAGCCGGGCTGTGGGCAACAGAGCGGGGCCTCCTGCAGCTCGCAGCGGAGGCGAGGGGCTGCATCTCCCTCCGGGGCAGGCCCGGGCTTGGAGCTGCTCTGTGCCTAGGCTGCTGCAGCCCCGCGCGGTGCAGGGAGCTCCTCGCAGCAGCCTCCCTGCCCGGAGCCGCTCCGTGCCCCTGCTGCTGCAGCCCCGCGCAGCGCAGGGAGCTCCTCGCAGCAGCCTCCCTGCCCGGAGCCGCTCCGTGCCCCGGCTGCTGCAGCCCCGCGCGGTGCAGGGAGCTCCTCGCAGCAGCCTCCCTGCCTGGAGCCGCTCCGTGCCCTGCCTGCAGCCCTGCGCGGTGCAGGGAGCTCCTCGCAGCAGGCTCCCTGCCCGGAGCCGCTCTGTGCCGTGGCTGCTGCAGCCCTTCTCAGCACAGGGAGCTCCTCGCAGCAGCCTCGCTGCCTGCACACCGACACGCAGCGCGGGCAGCACAGGGCACGGCTGCAGAGCGCTCCCTTGTCCTGGAGACAGGGCCCAGCTCTTACGGCCACAGAGGTGTCGCCTGGGGGTGAAACAGGGCTGCGCTGGACGAGCTGCCTCACATTTTCCCAGGCGGGACAAGAGCATCTCTTTAGGCAACGACCCGTTTCAGAGAAGAGTACTTGGGAGCGTTTGTCCGTATTCTGGGTCAGCTTCAATCTCAGAATATTCTTATGCTTCAGAGCGAGTTCTTCACTAGCATCGCCGCTCCTGGCCACGTAGGAAGCGCTAACCCGCTCCTCTGCAAAGCTGTTGACGTTTCCATAGGCACAGCAGAGACTGCGGGTCCCGCTCTGCTTTTCCACCTCCACACAGCATCTCAGGGAGCATTACCTCACGTTAAATACAAGTTGGATGCACTTCGTTTCCTAACCAAGGCATAAAAGAGCAGTAGTTGGTGACGGTGGAGATGGGGAGCGGCCCCCTCCTGCTCTCGGCGTGTCCGTGACCAGGTCGTGGTCAACACGGGCAGCGCCGGGGCCGCCCGCAGGCGCCAAGGGGGAGCGCGGGTGCCGCCGCGCCGCAGCACGGGCCTCGAGCCGGCCAGGGGGGCGCTGGC